>VZQC01011125.1:906806-954205 GCA_009823505.1 Rhizomys pruinosus
TCTTAAGATGTTTCTCGGCCATCTCTAATTCCTCCTCTGTGAAGTCTCTATTCAGATCTTTGCTCCATCTTTTGAGTGATTCATTTGTTTTCTTTCTTCTTTGTTTTTTGAGTAGCTTGTATACTCTGGAAATTAATGCTTTGTCAGATGTATCTGCAGTGAAGGTTTCCTCCCATTCTGTGGGGTTTCTCTGCACTACCTTGATTGTTTCTTTTGATATTCAGAAACTTTGGAGTTTAATGAGGTCGCATTTGTCAATTGTCGATCTTATTTCTTGTGCAGCTGCTGTCTGATTTAGGAAGACTTTTCCTACGCCTATGTCTTGTAGTCTACTGCCAACTTTCTCTTCTATCATCTCCAGAGTTTGGGGTTTCACGTTGAGGTCTTTGATCCATCTGGAGTGGACTTTTGTACAGGGTGAGAGGTAGGGGATTAATTTCATTCTTCTGCAAGTGGTGATCCAGTTTGGCAACACCACTTATGGAAGATGCTGTCGTTCCTCCACTGTGTCTTCTTGGCCCCCTTGTCAAATATGACGTGGCTGAAATGGTATTAGCTCAGGTTTGGATCTTCAGATTTATTCCATTGGTCAACTTATCTGTTTTTGTGCCAGTACCAGGCTGTTTTTATGACTATAGCCCAGTAGTATAGTTTGATGTCTGGTATAGCGATCCCCCCTGTATTGTTCCTTTTGTTCAGGGTTGCTTTGGCTATTCGGGGTCATTTGTTTTTCCAAATGAAATTGAGGATTTTTTTCCAAGCCTGTGAAGAAACTCTCGGGGATTTTGATTGGGATTGCATTCAATCTGTACACTAGTTTGGGTAGGATGGACATTTTTACTATATTTATTTTCCCAATACATGAGCATGGGAGGTTTGTTCATCTTCTGATGTCTTCCTCAATTTCCTTTTTCAAGGGTTTAAAGTTTTTGTTGTAGAGATCCTTGGTGTCTTTGGTTAGGTTTTGTCCTAGTTTGTCTTCCATTGTTGTGACAAAACACTCTGACCGACACCAACTTGGGGAGGAACGGGTTTATTCAGCTTACATCTCCTGGCTCACAGTTCATCACTCAGGGAGCCCAAGGCAACAACTCAGGGCAGGAACCTGGAGACAGGAGCTGAAGCACAGGCCATGGAGGAATGCTGTTCACTGGCTTGCTTCCCTGGCTCATGCCCAGCCCACCTTCTTGTACAGTACACAATAACCTGCCCAGGGTAGCACTACTCATTGTGGGCTGGGCCCTCCCACACTGCTTAACCATCAAGACAATACTCCACAGATATGGCCACAGGCCAATCCAATGGAGCCAATTCCCCAACTGAGGCTCCCTCAACCCAGATGTGTCAAGTTGACACTAAAGCTATCCAGTACAATTTACCCGTCAACTTGACACACAAAACCCATCACTATTAAACCACCATCTTTCCAGTTCTTATCCCCAAAGAATGATATTAACATTTATCACAACCTAAGACAGTACATCCTTAAAAGCGCCACAGTCCTTAAAATGTCCAAATGCTTAAAAGTTCAGTCTATTAAAAGTCTCTTAACTGTGGGCTGCTGTAAAATCCAAAACAAGTACTGTCTTATTTCAAAGGGAAGAATAAGGCACTCTCAAACAAAACCTAAGTCCAGCAAAGTAGCTCAAGACTGGACACCTGGGATTCACTCACGATCTTCTGGGCTCCCAAAGGGTTTCAGCAGCTCCCCTTCTCTGACTCTGCCGTCCTTGGCACACACAGCTCATCTTGCAGGCCCAGGCCAACTCCATTCCACACCTGCCGCTGCTCTTGGTGGTCATCCCACGGTCCTGACATCTCCAAAAAGCTGGGGTCGCCACTGAAACTGAGGCAGCACCTTCACCAATGGTCTCTTCTGACCTCTCCTGGTGCAAAGCCTCAGCTTCTCTCCATGACACCTGCAATCCTGGGGTCTCCACAGCAACCGAGGTGCACTTCCACCAATGGTCTTTCCTGACCTCTCACAGTGCCAAGCCTCAGTTGCTCTCTGTGACCTCCTCAAATTTCAACACCAGAGCCATATAGCAGACTCTTACACATTACCAAGTCCTGCTTCTGGCTTGAGATGGAGGCTCAGGCCCCTTCTGGATCACAGCTTCTCTGTGCTGACCCTGAAGAAATTCTTCCCAGATGATTTCACCACAGTGATGCTGGTCTCTTGTTATTTACAGCTGATTTTTCAGCCCCAGCTAACCAGCATCAATTGTCCCAGTACAACAAAGATTTCACTTCAGGTTCTGGTCTCTTGTTACTTACAGCTGATTCTTCAGCCCCAGCTGACCAGAACCCACACATTACACAGTCCCGATGATCTCTGCTCCCCTTTGAAACTAGAAACTTCACAAGCCAGGCCTCCATCTTCTACAACTCCTTCAGCAAAACTGCTCCACACTCCACAGCAACAATCTTTTGACATTCAATGATCTTCCCAGCCCAAAGTTCCAAACACCTCCACAATCCTTCCCCAAAACACCAAGGACAGGTCTGTCACAGCAATATCCCACTCGTCTGGTACCAATTTCTGTCCTGGTTTGTCTTCCATTGCTGTGACAAAACACTCTGACTGACACCAACTTGTGGAGGAACGGGTTTATTCAGCTTACATCTCCTGGCTCACAGTTCATCACTCAGGGAGCCCAAGGCAACAACTTAGGGCAGGAACCTGGAGGCAGGAGCTGAAGCACAGGCCATGGAGGAATGCTGTTCACTGGCATGCTTCCCTGGCTCATGCCCAGCCTGCCTTCTTATACAGTACACAACAACCTGCCCAGGGTAGCACTACTCACTGTGGGCTGGGCCCTCCCACACTGCTTAACCATCAAGACAATACTCAACAGATATGGCCACAGGCCAATCCAATGGAGCCAATTCCCCAACTGAGGCTCCCTCAACCCAGATGTGTCAAGTTGACACTAAAGCTATCCAGCACAGGTTTGTTCCTAGGTATTTTATTGTTTTGAGGCTATTGTGAGTGGGAAGGTTTCCTTGTACTCCTTCAGTTGCTTGTTGGTGTAAAGAAATGCTACTGGTTTTTCTAGATTTATTTTGTATCCTGCCACTTTACGGAAGCTCTTAATCATTTCTAGGAGTTTTCTGGTGGAGTTCTTAGCATCCCTTAGGTAGACAATCATATCATCAGCAAAAAGGGATAGTTTGACTCCCTCTTTTCCAATTAGAACTCCTTTAATTTCCTTTTCTTGCCTTATTGCCCTAGTAAGGTTTTCCAGTACTATATTGAAGAGGAGTGGTGACAGGGGCCAGCCTTGCAGAGTTCCTACCTTTAAGGGGAATGCTTCTGTCTTTTCCCCATTCAGGATGATATTGACTGTGGGTTTCCTGTATATGGCTTTGATTACATTGAGGAATGAACCGTCCAGTCCAATTCCCTCTAGGACTTTAAACATGAAGGGATGCTGGATTATGTCAAAGGATTTCTCTGCATCAATTGAGATGATGGTGTGATTTTTGTCCTTCAGTCCATTTATATGTTTGATGATGTTTATTGAGTTTCGTATGTTGAACCATCCCTGCATCTATGGTATGAATCCAACGTGGTCGTGATGGATGATCTTCTTGATGTGGGTCTGTATGCGATTTGCCAGTATCCTATTTAGAATTTTGGCATCTGTGTTCATTAGGGAGATGGGTCTATAGTTCTCCTTTTTGGTTGTATCTTTACCTGGTTTTGGAAATAACGTGACACTGGCTTCACAGAAGGAATCTGGGAGAACTCCCTCCGTTTGTATCCTTCTAAACAATTTGAGTAGTAATGGTTGTAAGTCTTTTTGAAATATTTTATAGAATTCTGCTGTGAAACCATCTAGGCCTGAGAATTTTTTGGTTGGGAGGCTACTTATTACATCTTCAATTTCTTCCTGTATTATTGGTTTATTTAGGCTGTAGATCTCTTCTTGGTTGAGCTTTGGTGATTCCCAGGATTTCAGATATTCATCCATTTCTTCTAGGTTTTCAAACTTAGTAGAGTATAGGTTTTTGAAGTATTCCTCGTATGATTGTCTGGATCTTTTCATTGTCTGTTGTGATATTTCCCCTTTCAACACAGATTCTATTGATTGTTGTTCCTTCTTTCTTTTGGTTAGCTGTGCTAGAGGACTGTCTATTTTGTTTATTCTCTTGAAGAACAAACTTTTGGATTCACTGATTTTTTTGTATAGTTTTCTTTGTTTCTATTTCATTGATCTCTGCTCTGATTTTTGTTATTTCTTCTTGTCTGCTCAGTTTAGGGTTCATTTGTTGTTGTTTCTCAAGTACTTTTAGCTGCAGTGTTAGATCATTCACTTGTGCTCTTTCTGTTTTTTTTAATGAAGGCACTTAGAGCTATCAACTTCCCTCTTACAAGTTCTGAGTCCCCGTTGTCTCAGACATGTCCACTGTCTCAATCCCTGTTGTTTCAGACATGTCCACTGTCTCAGTCCCTGTTGTCCCAGACATATCTTCTGTCTCAGTCCCTGTTGTTTCAGACCATAATCACTGTGTCAGTCCCTGTTGTCTCAGACATGTCCATGGTCTCAGTCGCTGTTATCTTAGATATGTCCACAGACTCTGTCTTGGTTGATGCAGCTCTGTCCACTGTCTCAGAGTACCTGTTGTCTGAGATGTGTCCACTGTCTAAGTTGCTGTCATCTCAGACAGGACTTGTCTACTGGCTAAGAAAAGTCAACTGCCTCAGCCTTTATTTTCTCAGATAGGTCCACTGTCTCGAAACCTGTTGACTCAGATGTGTCCACAGTCTTAGACCCTGTTGCCTCAGACATGTCCAATATTTTAGTTCCTGCTGTCTCAGACATGTCTAATTTCCCATTCCCTGTTTTTTCACAGATGTCGAAGGTCTCAGTCCCTAGTTTCACGGCATTTCCATAGTCTCAGAACCTGTTTTCTCAGACATATATGTTGTCTCAGACATGTCCACTGTCTCTGTCCCTGTTGATTCAGTCATGTCCACTGTCTCAGTCCCTGTTGTCTCAGACATGTCCACTGTCTCAGTCCCTGATGTCTCAGACATGTCCACGGTCTCAGTGCCTGTTTGGCAGACGTCAACTGTCTCAGTCCCTGTTGTCTAAGACATGTCTAATTTCTCATTCCGTTTTTTCACAGATGTCCAAGGTCTAAGACCCTAGTTCCACAGACATTTCCATAGTCTCAGAACCTGTTTTCTCAGACATATATGTTGTCTCAGACATGTCCACTGTCTCTGTCCCTGTTGTTTCAGGCATGTCCACTGACTCAGTCCCTGTTATCTCAGACACGTCCACTGTCTCAGTCCCTCTTGTTTCAGATATGTTCACTGTCTCAGTCCCTGTTGTCTCAGACATGTTCACTCTCTCAGTCCCTGTTGTTTCTGATATATCCTCTGTTTCAGTACCTGTTTTCTCAGACATGTCCACTGTCTCATTCCCTGTTATCTTAGATATATCCACAGTCTCTGTCCTGGTTGTCACAGCTGTGTCCACTGTCTCAGAGTACCTGTTTTCTGAGATGTGTCCACTGTCTAAGTCGCTGTCATCTCAGACATGACTTGTCCACTGGCTAAGAAAAGTCAACTGCCTCAGCCTTTATTTTCTCAGACAGGTCCACTGTCTCGAAACCTGTTGACTCAGATGTGAACACAGTCTTAGTCCCTGTTGCCTCAGACATGTCCAATGTTTCAGTTCCTGCTGTCTCAGACATGTATAATTTCCCACCCCCTGTTTTTTCACTGATGTCCAAGGTCAAAGAGCCTAGTTTCACAGACATTTCCATAGTCTCAGAACCTGTTTTCTCAGACATATACGTTGTCTCAGACATGTCCACTGTCTCTGTCCCTGTTGTTTCAGTCATGTCCACTGACTCAGTCCCTGTTATCTCAGACATGTCCACTGTCTGAGTCCCTCTTGTTTCAGATATGTCCACTGTCTCAGTCCCTGTTGTCTCAGACATGTCCACAGTCTCAGAGACTGTTGTGGCAGACGTATCAACTGTCTCAGTCCCTGTTGTCTAAGACATGTCTAATTTCCCATTCCTTGATTTTTTCACAGATGTCCAAGGTCTAAGACCCTAGTTTCACAGACATTTCCACAGTCTCAGAACCTGTTTTCTCAGACATATATGTTGTCTCAGACATGTCCACTGTCTCTGTCCCTGTTGTTTCAGGCATGTCCACTGACTCAGTCCTTGATGTCTCAGACATGTCCACTGTCTCAGTCCCTCTTGTTTCAGATATGTCCATTGTCTCAGTCCCTGTTGTCTCAGACATGTACACTCTCTCAGTCCCTGTTGTTTCAGACATATCCTCTGTTTCAGTCCCTGTTTTCTCAGACATGTCCACTGTCTCATTCCCTGTTATCTTAGATATATCCACAGTCTCTGTCCTGGTTGTCGCAGCTGTGTCCGCTGTCTCAAAGTACCTGTTGTCTGAGATGTGTCCACTGTCTAAGTCCCTGTCATCTCAGACAGGACTTGTCCACTGGCTAAGAAAAGTCAACTGCCTTAGCTTTTATTGTCTCAGACAGGTCCACTGTCTCGAAACCTGTTGACTCAGATGTGTCCAGAGTCTTAGTCCCTGTTATCTCAGACATGTCCAATGTCTCAGTCCCTGCTGTCTCAGACATGTCTAATTTCCTATTCTCTGATTTTTCACAGATGTCCAAGGTCTCAGTCCCTAGTTTCACAGACATTTCCATAGTCTCAGAACCTGTTTTCTCAGACATATATATTGTCTCAGACATATCCACTGTCTCATTTCCTGTTGTCTCAATTATGTCCACTATCTCAGTCCCTATTGTCAAGGATGTGTCCACAGTCTAAGTTCCTTTCCTCTCAGACAGGAGATATCCACTGTCTCATATATGTCAAATTTCTCAGTCTCTGTTATCTCAGCTGTGTCCATTGTCTCGAACACTATAGTCTCCGACGTGTCCACTGCATCAGTCCCTGTTGTCTCAGATATGTCCACTGTCTCAGTCCCAGATGTTTCACACATGTCCACTGTCTCAGTCCCTGATGTCTCAGACATGTCCATGGTCTCAGACCCTGTTGTTTCAGATATGTATGTTGTATCAGACATGTCCACTGTCTCAGTCCCTGTTGTTTCAGACATGTCCACTGTCTCAGTCCCTGTTGTCTCAGATATATCTTCTGTCTCAGTCCCTGTTGTTTTAGACATAAACACTGTGTCAGTCCCTGTTGTCTCAGACATGTCCACGGTCTCAGTCCCTGTTGTCTCAGACACGTCCATGGTCTCAGACCCTGTTGTCTCAGATATGTGTGTTGTCTCAGACATGTCCACTGTCAGAGTCCCTGTTGTTTCAAACATATCCACTGTGTCAGTCCCTGTTTGCTCAGACGTGTCTTGTATCTCCATCCCTGTTTTCTCAGATATGTCCAGAGTCTCTGCCCTAGTTGTCTCAGCTCTGTCCACTCTCTCAGTCCCTGTTGTCTCAAATTTGTCCACTGTCTCAGAAGCTGTCATCTCAGACAGGACTTGTCCACTGGCTAAGAGAAGTCAACTGTCTCAGCCTTTATTGTCTCAGACAGTTCCACTGTCTCGAACCCTGTTGACTCAGATTTGTCCACAGTCTCAGTCCCTGTTTATTCAGACATGTCCAATGTCTCAGTCCCTGCTGTCTCAGACATGTCTAATTTCTCAGTCCTTGTTTTTTGACAGATGTCCAAGGTCTCAGTCCCTAGTTTCACAGACTTTTCCATTGTCTCAGGACCTGTTTACTCAGGCATATATGTTGTCTCAGACATGTCTCTGTCCCTGTTGTTTCAGAGATGTCCACTGTCTCAGTCCCTGTTGTCTCAGTCATATCCACTGTCTCAGTCCCTGTTGTCTCAGACATGTCCACGGTCTCAGTGCCTGTTGTCGCAGACATATCCTCTTTCTCAGTCCCTGTTGTCTCAGACATGTCCACTGTCTCAGTCCCTGTTGTTTCAGATATATCCACTGTCGCATTCCCTGTTATCTCAGATATGTTAACCATCTAAATTCCTTTCTTCTCAGACAGGGCATGTCCACTGTCTCAGAAATGTCAACTATCTCAGTGTCTGTTGTATCAGACTTGTCCATTCCCTTGAATACTGTTGTAACGGACATGTGCATTTTTCCAGTCCCTGTTGTTTCACACATATTCTCTGTCTCAGTCCCTGTTGTCTCAGACATGTCCATGGTGTCAGACCCTTTTGTATCAGACGTGACCACTGTCTCAGTTGCTTTCGTCTCAGACATGTCCACTGTCTCAGTCCCTGTAGTTTCATACATTTGGACTGTCTCAGTCCCTGTTGTCTCAGACATGTCCACTGTCTCAGTCCCTGTTGATTCAGACATAACCACTGTGTCAATCCCTGTTTTCTCAGACATGTCCACTGTCTCAGTCCCTGTTATCTCAGATATGTCCACAGTCTGTCTTGGTTGTCTCAGCTGTGTCTACTGTCTCAGTTCCTGTTGTCTCAGATGTTTCCACTATCTCAGTAGCTGTCATCTCAGACAGGACTTGTCCACTGCCTAAGACAAGTCAACTGTCTCAGCCTTTAGTGTCTCAGACAGGTCCACTGTCTCGAACTCTGTTGACTCAGATTTGTCCACAGTCTCAGTCACTGTTTATTCAGACATTTCCAGTGTCTCAGTCCCTGCTCTCTCAGACATGTCTAATTTCTCAGTCCCTGTTTTTTCACAGATTTCCAATGTCTCAGTTCCTAGTTTCACAGACTTTTCCATTGTCTCAGAACCCGTTTACTCAGAAATATGTGTTGTCTCAGACATGTCCATTGTCTCTGTCCCTGTTGTCTAAGACATGTCCACTGTCTCAGTCCCTGTTGTCTCAGTCATGTAAACTGTCTCAGTCCCTGTTGTCTCAGACATGTCCACGGTCAAAGTGCCTGTTGTCGCAGACATATCCACTGGCTCAGTCCCTGTTGTCTCAGACATGTCCACTGTCTCAGTCCCTGTTGTCTCAGATATGTCCACTGTCTCAGTCCCTGTTGTCTCAGATATGTCCACTGTCTCAGTCCTTGTTGTCTCAGATGTGTCCACTGTCTCAGTCCCTGTTGTCTCAGATGTGTCCACTGTCTCAGTCCCTGTTATCTCAGATACGTCCACTGTCTATACCCCTGTCTTCTCAAACAGGACATGTCCACTGTCTCAGACATGTCAACTGTCTCAGTCTCTGTTGTCTCAGACATGTCCACTGTCTCAATCCCTGTTGTCTCAGACATGTCCACTGTCTCAGTCCCTGTTGTCTCAGACATGTCCACTGTCTCAGTCCCTGTTGTCTCAGACATGTCCACTGGCTCAGTCCCTGTTGTCTCAGACATGTCCACTGTCTCAGTCCCTGTTGTCTCAGCTATGTCCACTGTCTCAGTCCCTGTTGTCTCAGATGTGTCCACTGTCTCAGTCCCTACTATCTCAGATGTGTCCACTGTCTAAATCCCTGTCTTCTCAGAAAGGACATGTCCACTGTCTCAGAAATGTCAACTATCTCAGTGTCTGTTCTATCAGACATGTCCATTCACTTGAACACTGTTGTCTCAGACAAGTGCATTTTCACAGTCCCTGTTGTTTCACACCTATCCACTGTCTCAGTCCCTGTTTTCTCAGATATGTCCATGGTGTCACACCCTTTTGTCCCAGACGTGTCCACTGTCTCACTCCCTTTTGTCTCAGAGATGTCCACTGTCTCATTCCATGTTGTTTCACACTTTCGACTGTCTCAGTGCCTGTTGTCTCAGTGCCTGTTGTCTCAGCCACGTCCACTCTCTCAGTCCCTGTTGTCTCAGACATGTCCAATGTCTCAGTCCTTGTTCTCTTAGACAGGTCCACTGTGTCAGTCAATATTTTCTCAGACATGTGCACTGTCTCAGTCCCTGTTGTTTCAGATATGTCCAGTGTCTGTTCCCTGCAGTCTCAGGCAGGTCCAATTTCTGATTCCTGTTGTCTCAGACATGTCCAAGATCCGAGTCCCTGTTGTCTCGGACTTCTCCACTGTCTGAGTCCCTGTTTTCTCAGACATGTAAAATATCTCATTCCCTGTTGTCTCAGACATGTACAAGTTCTGAGTCCCTGTGGTATAAGACAGGTCCACTGTCTCAGTCATTGTTGTTTCAGACAAATCCACTGTGTCAGTCCCTGTTTTCTCAGACATTTCCACTGTCTCATTCCCTGTTAGCTTAGATATATCCACAGTCTCTGTCCTGGTTGTTGCAGCTGTGTCCACTGTCTCAGAGTACCTGTTGTCTGAGATGTGTCCACTGTCTTAGTCGCTGTCATCTCAGACAGGACTTGTCCACTGGCTAAGAAAAGTCAACTGCCTCAGCCTTTATTGTCTCAGACAGGTCCACTGTCTTGAAACCTGTTGACTCAGATGTGTCCACAGTCTTAGTCCCTGTTGTCTCAGACATGTCCAATGTCTCAGTCCCTGCTGTCTCAGACATGTCTAATTTCCTATTCCCTTATTTTTCACAGATGTCCAAGGTCTCAGTCCCTAGATTCACAGACATTTCCTAGTCTCAGAACCTGTTTTCTCAGACATATATATTGTCTCAGACATATCCACTGTCTCATTTCCTGTTGTCTCAATTATGTCCACTGTCTCAGTCCCTATTGTCAAGGATGTGTCCACAGTCTAAGTTCCTTTCCTCTCAGACAGGAGATATCCACTGTCTCATATATGTCAAATTTCTCGTTCTCTGTTATCTCAGCTGTGTCCACAGTCTCGAACACTAGAGTCTCCGACGTATCCACTGTCTCAGTCCCTGTTATCTCAGACATGTCCACTGTCTCAGTCCCAGATGTTTCACACATGTTCACTGTCTCAGTCCCTGATGTCTCAGACATGTCCATGGTCTCAGACCCTGTTGTTTCAGATATGTATGTTGTATCAGACATGTCCACTTTCTCAGTCCCTGTTGTTTCAGACATGTCCACTGTCTCAGTCCCTGTTGTCTCAGACATATCTTCTGTCTCAGTCCCTGTTGTTTCAGACATAACCACTGTGTCATTCCCTGTTGTCTCAGACATGTCCATGGTCTCAGACCCTGTTGTGTCAGATATGTGTGTTGTCTCAGACATGTCCACTGTCTCAGTCCCTGTTGTTTCAGACATATCCACTGTGTCAGTCCCTGTTTGCTCAGACGTGTCCCCTGTCTCCGTCCCTGTTTTCTCAGATATGTCCAGAGTCTCTGCCCTAGTTGTCTCAGCTCTGTCCACTGTCTCAGTCCCTGTTGTCTCAAATTTGTCCACTATCTCAGAAGCTGTCATCTCAGACAGGACTTGTCCACTGGCTAAGAGAAGTCAGCTGTGTCAGCCTTTATTGTCTCAGACATTTCCACTGTCTTGAACCCTGTTGACTCAGATTTGTCCACAGTCTCAGTCCCTGTTTATTCAGACATGTCCAATGTCTCAGTCTCTGCTGTCTCAGACATGCCCACTGTCTCAGTCCCTGTTGTCTCAGACATGTCCACTGTCTCAGTCCCTGTTGTCTCAGACATGTCCACTGTCTCAGTCCCTGTTGTCTCAGATGTGTCCACTGTCTCACTTCCTACTATCTCAGATATGTCCACTGTCTAAATCCCTGTCTTCTCAGACAGGACATGTCCACTGTCTCAGAAATGTCAACTATCTCAGTGTCTGTTCTATCAGACATGTCCATTCACTTGAACACTGTTGTCTCACACAAGTGCATTATCCCAGTCCCTGTTGTTTCACACCTATCCACTGTCTCAGTCCCTGTCTCAGACAAGTCCATGGTGTCACACCCTTTTGTCTCAGATGTGTCCAGTGTCTCACTCCCTTTTGTCTCAGAGATGTCCACTGTCTCATTCCATGTTGTTTCACACTTTCGACTGTCTCAGTGCCTGTTGTCTCAGCCACGTCCACTCTCTCAGTCCCTGTTGTCTCAGACATGTCCAATGTCTCAGTCCTTGTTCTCTTAGACAGGTCCACTGTGTCAGTCCCTATTTTCTCAGACATGTCCACTGTCTCAGTCCCTGTTGTTTCAGATATGTCCAGTGTCTGTTCCCTGCAGTCTCAGACAGGTATAATTTCTGATTCTTGTTGTCTCAGACATGTCCAAGATCCGAGTCCCTGTTGTCTCAGACTTCTCCACTGTCTGAGTCCCTGTTTTCCCAGACATGTAAAATATCTCATTCCCTGTTGTCTCAGACATGTACAAGTTCTGAGTCCCTGTGGTATAAGACAGGTCCACTGTCTCAGTCATTGTTGTTTCAGACAAATCCACTGTGTCAGTCCCTGTTTTCTCAGACATGTCCACTCTCAGTCCCTGTTATCTAAGATATGTCCACAGTCTCTGTCCTGGTTGTCTCAGTTGTGTCAACTGTCTCAGTCCCTGTTGTCTCAGATGTGTCCACTGTCTCAGTCCTTGTTATCTCAGATATGTGTACTGTCTCAGTCCCACTTGTTTCACACATGTCCACTGTCTCAATCCCTGTTGTCTCAGAAATGTCTATGGTCTCAGAACCTGTTTTCTCAGACATATGTGTTGTCTCAGACATGTCCACTGTCTCTGTCCCTGTTGCTTAAGACATGTCCAAGGTCCCAGTTCATGTTGTCTCAGACATGTCCACTGTCTGAGTCCCCGTTTCCTCAGGCATGTCCAATATCTCAGTCCCTGTGTCTCAGACGTATCCACTGTCTCAGTCCCTGGTGTCTCAGACATGTCCAGGGCCTCAGTGCCTGTTGTCACAGACATATCCACTGTCTCAGTCCCTGTTGTCTCAGACATGTCAAATGTCCTATTCCCTGTTTTCTCAGATATGTCCACTGCCTATATCCTGGTTGTGTTAGATTCGTCCAGTCTATAAGTCCCTGTTGTCTCAGATTTGTCCACTATCTAAATCCTGGTTGTGTCGTAAGTGTCCTCTGTCTCAGTCCCTGTTGTCTCCGATGTGTCCACTATCTAAGTCCCTGTCTTCTCAGGCAAGACATTTCCATTGTCTCAGACAGGTCAACAGTCTCAGTCTCTGTTGTCTCAGACATGTCTATTCTCTTGAACACTGTTTTCTCAGACATGTCCACTGTCTCAGTCCCTGTTGTTTCAAATATGTCCACTGTCTCAGTCCCTGTTGTCTCAGACAGGTTCACTGCCTCAGTCCCTGTTGTTTCAGTCAAATCCAATGTGTCAGTCCCTGTTTTCTCAGACATGTCCACTGTCAGTCCCTGTTATCTCAGATATGTCCACAGTCTCTGTCCTGGTTGTCTCAGATATGTCCATTTTCTGAGTCCCTGTTGTCTCAGATGTGTCCACTGTCTCAGACATGCAAACTCTCTCAGTGTCTGTTATGTCAGACATTTCCATTCTCTTGAACACTGTTGTCTCAGACGTGTCCACATTCCCAGTCCCTGTTGTTTCACACATATCCACTGTCTCAGTCCTTGTTGTCTCAGACATGTCCATGGTGTCAGACCCTGTTGATTCAGACATGTCCACTGTCTCATTCCATGTTGTTTCTCACTTTCCGCTGTCTCAGTGATGGTTGTCTCAGCCATGTCCCCTCTCTCAGTCTCTGTTTTCTCAGACATGTCCAATGTCTCAGTCTTTGTTCTCTTAGATGGGTCCACTGTGTCAGTCCCTATTGTCTCAGACATGTCCACTGTCTCAGTCCCTGTTGTCTTAGACATGTTCACTGTCTCACTCCCTGTTGTTTCAGACAAATCCACTGTGTAATTCCCTGTTTTCTCAGATATGCCTACTGTCAGTAACTATTATCTCAGCTATGTCCACAGTCTCTGTCCTGGTTGTCTCAGCTGTGTCCACTGTCTCAGTCCCTGTTGACTCAGATGATTCCACTTTCTCAGTTGCTGTCCTCTCAGACACTACTTGCCCAATGGCTAAGACAAGTCAACTTTCTCAGCCTTTATTGGCTCAGACAGGTCCTCTGTCTCGAATACTGTTGAATAAGATGTGTCTCAGTCTCAGTCCCTGTTGTCTCAGACATGTCCAATGTCTCAGTCCCTCTTTTCTCAGATATGTCCACTGTCTCAATTCCTGTTGACTCAGATGTGTCCACTGTCTCAGTCCTTGTTATCTCAGATATGTCCACTGTCTTAGTCCCTGTCTTCTCAGACAGGACATGTCCACTGTCTCAGACATGTCAACTGTCTCAGTGTGTGTTGTATCAGACATGTCCGTTTTCTTGAACACTGTTGCCTTAGTCATGTACACTATCCCAGTCCCTGTTGTTTCACAAATATTCACTGTCTCAGTCCCTGTTGTCTCTGACATGTCCATGGTGTCAAACCCTTTTGATTCAGACGTGTCTACTGTCTCAGTCCATTTTGTCTCAGACATGTCCACTCTCTCATTCCATGTTTTTCACACTTTCCACTCTCTCAGTGCCTGTTGTCTCAGCCATGTCCTCTTTCTAAATCCCTGTTGTCTCAGACATGTCCAATGTCTCAGTCTTTGTTCTCTTACACAGGTCCACTGTGTCAGTCGCTATTGTCTCAGAAATGTCCACTGTCTCAGTCCTGTTGTCTCAGATATGTCCAGGGTCTGTTCCCTGCAGGCTCAGACAGGTCCAATTTCTGATTCCCTGTTGTCTCAGACATGTCCAAGGTCCCAGTCCCTGTTGTCTCAGACATGTCCACAGTCTGAGTCCCTGTTTTCTCAGACATGTCCAATATCTCATTCCCTGTTGTCTCAGACATATACAAGTTATTAGTCCCTGGGGTCTCAGACATGTCCGCTGTCTCAGTCCCTGTTGTCTCAGACGTGTCCACTGTCTCCGTCACTGTTGTCTCAAACGTGTCCACTGTGTCAGTCTCTGTTGTCTCAGAAAAGTCCAAGGTCTCAGACCCTGTTGTCTCAGACATGTCCCCTGTCCTAGTCCATGTTGCCTCAGAAATGTCCACTGTCTCAGTCCCCATTGTCTTATATACGTCCACTATCTCAGTCCAGGTGTCTCAGATGTGTCCACTGTACCAGTCCGTGTTGTTTCAGACATGTCCAAGGTGCCAGTCCCTGTAGTCTCAGACATGTCCACTGTCTGAGTCCCTGTTTTCTCAGACATGTTCAATATCTCATTCCCTGTTGTCTCAAACATGTACAAGTTCTGAGTCCCTATGGTCTCTGACATGTCAGCTGTCTCAGTCCCTATTGTCTCAGACTTGTCCACTCTCTCAGTCCCTGTTTTCTCATACATGTCCAATGTCTCATTCTTTGTTCTCTTAGACAGGTCCACTGTGTCAGTCCCTCTTGTCTCATACATGTCCACTGTCTCAGTCCCTGATGTCTCAGACATGTTCACTGTCTCACTCCCTGTTGTTTCAGACAAATCCACTGTGTAAGCCCCTGTTTTCTCAGACATGTCCACTCACAGTAACTGTTACCTCAGATATGTCCACAGTCTCTGTCCTGGTTGTCTCAGCTGTATCCACTGGCTCAGTTCCTGTTGTCTCAGATATGTCCAGTGTCTGTTCCCTACAGTCTCATACAGGTACAATTTCTGATTCCTTATTGTCTCAGACATGTCCAAAGTCCCAGTCCCTGTTGTCTCAGACATGTCCAATGTCTCAGTCTTTGTTCTCTTAGACAGGTCCACTATGTCAGTCCCTATTGTCTCAGACATTTCCACTGTCTCAGTCACTGTTGTCTCAGATATGTACAGTGTCTGTTCCCTGCCATCTCAGACAGGTCCAATTTCTGACTCCCTGTTGCCTCAGACATGTCCAAGGTCCCAGTCCCTTTTGTCTCAGACATGTCCATCGTCTCAGACCCTGTTGACTCAGACGTGCCGACTGTCTCAGTCTGTTTTGTCTTAGACATGTCCACTGTCTCATACCCTATTGTCTCATATATGTCCACTCTCTCAGTCCCTGTTGTCTCAGACATGTACAATGTCTAAGTCCCTGTTGTCTCAGATATGTCCACTGTCTCAGTGCCTGTTGTCACAGCCATGTCCACTATCTCATTCCCTATTGTCTCAGACATGTACAGTGTCTCAGCCCCTGTTGTCTCAGACAGGTCTTTGGTCTCAGTTCCCTTTGTCTCAGACATGAACTCGGTGTCAGTTCGTGTTGTCTCTGACATGTCCACGGTCTCAGTACCAGTTGTCTCAGGCATGTCCACTGTCTCAGTCCCTGTTGCATCACACATTTCCAATGTCTCAGTCCCTGTTGTCTCAGAAATCTCTAAAGTCTCAGTCCCAGTTGTCTCAGACATGTATAGTGTCTGAGGCCCTGCAGTCTCAGACATGACTAATGTGTGATTGCCTGTTGTCTCAGACATATTCACAGTCTCAGTGCCTGTAGTCTCAGACATATCTACTGTCTCCATCCCTTTTGCTTCAGACATGTCCACTGTCTCAGTCCCTGCTGAATAACATATTTCCAATATCTCAGGCCCTGTTGTCTCAGATGTGTCCAAAGTCTTAGTCCAGCTTTTCTCAGATATGTATAGTGTCTTACTCCTTGCAGTCTCAGACATGTCCAATGTCTGATTACCTGTTGTATCAGACATATCCATGGTCACAGTGCCTGTTGTCTCAGTCATATCTACTGTCTCCATCCCTGTTGTCTCAGATATGTCCACTGTCTCAGTCCCTATTTTCACAAATATGTCCACTGTTTCAGTCCCTGTTGTCTCAGATGTGTACACAGTCTCAGTCCCTGTTATCTCACATATGTCCAGTGTCTAAGTCCCTGTCTTCTCAGACAGGACATGTCCACTGTCTCAGACATGTCAACTCTCTCAGTGTCTGTTGTATCAGACATGTCCAGTCTCTTGAATACTGTTGTCTCAGACATGTCCACTTTCCCAGTCCCTGTTGTTTCACACATATCCAATATCTCAGTCCCTATTGTCTCAGACATGTCCATTGTGTCAGACCCTGTTGACTCAGATGTGTCCACTGTACCAGTCCATTTTGTCTCAGATATGTCCACTGTCTCATTCCATGTTGTTTCACTCTTTCCACTGTCTCGGTGCCTGTTGTCTTAGCCATGTCCCCTCTCTCAGTCCCTGTTGTTTCAGACATGTCCAATGTCTCAGTCTTTGTTCTCTAAGACAGGTCCACTGTGTCAGTGCCTATTGTTTCAGACATGTCCACTGTCTCAGTCCCTGTTTTTCTCAGATACGTCCAGTGTCTGTTCCCTGCTGGTTCAGACAGGTCCAAATTCTGATTCCCTGTTGTCTCAGACATGTCCAAGATCCCAGTCCCTGTTGTGTCAGACAGGTCCACTGTCTGAGTCCCTGTTTTCTCAGACATGTCCAATATCTCATTCCCTGTTGTCTCAGACATTTACAAGTTCTGAGTCCCTGTGGTCTAAGACATGTCCACTGTCTCAGTCCTTGTTGTCTCAGACGTGTCCTCTGTCTCTGTCACTGTTGTCTCAAACTTGTCCACTGTGTCAATCCCTGTTGTCTCAGACAAGTCCAAGGTCTCAGACCCTGTGGTCTCAGACATGTCCACTGTCCCAGTCCATGTTGCCTCAGAAATATCCACTGTCTCAGTCCCTGTTGTCTTATATACAACACTGTCTCAGTCCAGGTGTCTCAGATATGTCCACTGTCCCAGTTCGTGTTGTCCCAGACATGTCCACTGTCTCTGTCCCTGTTGTCTCAGATATGTCCACTATCTCAGTCCCTGTTGTTTCAGACAAATCCACTGTGTCAGTCCCTGTTTTCTCAGACATGTCCACTGTCAGTCCCTCTTATCTCAGATATGTCCACATTCTCTCTCCTGGTTGTCTCAGTTGTGCCACTGTCTCAGTCACTGTTGTCTCAGACATGTCCATGGTGTCAGACCCTCTTGACTCAGACGTGTCCACTGTCTCAGTCCCTTTTGTCTCAGAGATGTCCACTGTCTCATTCCATGTTGTTTCACACTTTCCACTCTCTCGTTTCCTGTTGTCTCAGCCATGTCCCCTCTCTCAGTCCCTGTTGTCTCAGACATGTCCAATCTCTCAGTCTTTTTTCTCTTACACAGGTCCACTGTGTCAGTCCTTATTGTCTCAGAAATGTCCACTGTCTCAGTCCATGTTGTCTCAGATATGTCCAGTGTCTGTACCCTGCAGTCTCAGACAGGTACAATTTCTGATTCTCTGTTGTCTCAGTCATGTACAAGTTCTGAGTCCCTGTGGTCTGAGACATGTCTGCTGTCTCAGTCCCTGTTGTCTCAGATGTGTCCACTGTCTCAGTCCCTATTGTCTCAGACATGTCAAATGTCCTAGTCCCTGTTTTCTCACATATGTCCACTGTCTCTGTCCTGGTTATGTTAGACTTGTCCACTCTCTGAGTCCCTGTTGTCTAAGATATGTCCACTATCTAAGTCCCTGTCTTCTCAGACAGGACATTTCCACTGTCTCAGACAGGTCAACTGTCTCAGTCTCTGTTGTCTCAGTCATGTCTACTCTCTTGAACACTGTTGTCTCAGACATATCCACTATCTCAGTCCCTGTTGTTTCAGATATGTCCACTGTCTCTGTCTCTGTTTTCTCAGACATGTTCACTGCCTCGGTCCCCGTTGTTTCAGACAAATCCAATGTGTCAGTCCCTGTTTTCTCAGAGATGTCCACTGTCAGTCCCCATTATTTCAGATATGTCTACAGTCTCTGTCCTTGTTGTCTCAGATATGTCCACTTTCTCAGTCCCTGTTGTCTCAGATGTGTCCACTGTCTCAGACATGTAAACTGTCTCAGTGTCTGTTGTGTCAGACATGTCCAATCTCTTGAACACTGTTGTCTCAGATGTGTCCGCTTTCCCAGTCTCTGTTGTTTCACACATATCCACTGTCTCATTCGCTGTTCTATCAGACATGTCCATGGTGTCAGACCCTGTTGACTCAGACATGTCCACTGTCTCAGTCTCTTCTTTTTCAGACATGTCCACGGTCTCATTACATGTTGTTTCTCAATTTCCACTGTCTCGGTGCCTGTTGTCTCAGCCATGTCCCCTCTCTCAGTCCCTGTTTTCTCAGACATGTCCATTGTCTCAGTCCCTACTGTCTCAGGAATGTTCGTTGCCTAACTCCCTGTTGTTTCAGACAAATCCACTGTGTAAGTCCCTGTTTTCTCAGACATGTCCACTGACAGTAACTGTTATCTCAGATATGTCAACAGTCTCTGTCCTAGTTGTCTCAGCTGTGTCCACTGTCTCAGTCCCTGTTCTCTCAGATGATTTCATTTTCTCAGTCACTGTCCTCTCAGACAATACTTGTCCACTGGCTAAGATAACTCAACAGTCTCAGCCTTTATTGTCTCTCAGACAGGTCCACTCTCTTGAACCCTGTTGACTCAGATATGTCCAAAGTCTCAGTTCCTGTTGTCTCAGACATATCTAATGTCTCAGTCCCTGTTGTCTCAGATATGTCCACTGTCTCAGTCCCTGTTTTCTCAGATGTGTCCACTGTCTCAGTCCCTGTTGTCTCAGATGTGTCCACTGTCTCAGTTCTTGTTATCTCAGATATGTCCACTGTCTTAGTCCCTGTCTTCTCAGACAGGACATGTCCACTGTCTCAGACATGTCAGCCGTCTCTGTGTGTGTTGTATCAGACATGTCCATTCTCTTGAACACTGTTGCATCAGTCATGTCCACTTTCCTAGTACCTGTTGTTTCACACATATCCACTGTCTCAGTCCCTGTTGTCTCAGACATGTCCATGGTGTCAGACCCTCTTGACTCAGACATGTCCACTGTCTCAGTCACTTTTGTCTCAGACGTGTCCACTCTCTCATTCCATGTTGTTTCACACTCTCCACTCTCTCGGTTCCTGTTGTCTCAGCCATGTCCCCTCTCTCAATCCCTTTGTCTCAGACATGTCCAATGTCTCAGTCTTTGTTCTCTTACACAGGTACACTGTGTCAGTCCCTATTATCTCAGAAATGTCCACTGTCTCAGTCCCTGTTGTCTCAGATATGTCCAGGGTCTGTTCCCTGCAGTCTCAGACAGGTCCAATTTCTGATTCCCTGTTGTCTCAGACATGTCCAAGGTCCCAGTCCCTTTTGTCTCAGACATGTCCACTGTCTGAGTCCCTGTTTTCTCAGACATGTACAATATCTCATTCCCTGTTGTCTCAGACATGTACAAGTTCTGAGTCCCTGTGGTCTCTCAGACATGTCTGTTTTCTCAGTCCCTGTTGTCTCAGACCTGTCCACTCTCTCTGTCACTGTTGTCTCAAACTTGTCCACTGTGTCAGTCCCTGTTGACTCAGACAAGTCCAAGGTCTCAGACCTTGTTGTCTCAGACATGTCCACTGTCCCAGTCCATGTGGCCTCACAAATGTGCACTGTCTCAGTCCCTGTTGTCATATATATGTCCACTGTCTAAATCCACGTGTCTCAGATGTATCCACTGTCCCAGTTCGTGATGTTTCAGATATGTCCAAGGTCCCTGTCCATGTTGTCTCTGACATGTCCACTGTCTGAGTCCCTGTTTGCTCAGACATGTCCAATATCTCATTCCCTGTTGTCTCAGACATGTACAAGTTCTGAGTCACTGTGGTCTCAGACATGTCCTCTGTTTCAGTCCCTGTTGTCTCAGAGGTGTCCACTGTCTCAGTCACTGTTGTCTCATACATGTCACATTTCCTAGTCCCTGTTTTCTCAGATATGTCCACTGTCTCTTTCCTGGTTGTGTTAGATTTTTCCACTCTCTAAGTCGCTGCTGTCTCAGATTTGTCCACTATCTAAGTACTGGTAGTGTCATAAGTGTCCTCTGTCTCAGTCCCTGTCATCTCAAATGTGTCCACTATGTAAGTCCCTGTCTTCTCAGACAGGATATTTCCATTCTCTTAGACAGGTCAACTGTCTCAGTCTCTGTTGTCTCAGACATGTCTACTCTCTTGAACACTGTTGTCTCAGACATGTCCACTGTCTCAGTTACTGTTGTTTCAGATATGTCCACTGTCTCAGTCCCTGTTGTCTCAGACATGTTCACTGTCACAGTCCCTGTAGTTTCAGACAAATCCAATGTGTCAGTCCCAGTTTTCTCAGACATTTCCACTGCCAATCCCTGTTATCTCAGATATGTCCACAGTCTCTGTCCTTGTTGTCTCAGATATGTCCACTTTCTGAGTCCCTGTTGTCTCAGATTTGTCCACTTTCTCTGACATGTCAACTTTCTCAGTTTCTGTTGTGTCAGACATGTCCATTCTCTTGAATACTGTTGTCTCAGACGTGTCCACTTTCCTAGTACCTGTTGTTTCACACATATCCACTGTCTCAGTCCCTGTTGTCTCAGACATGTCCATGGTGTCAGACCCTGTTGACTCAGCCTTGTCCACTGTCTCAGTTCCTTTTGTTTCAGACATGTCCACTGTCTCATTCCATGTTGTTTCTAACTTTCCACTGTCTCAGTGCCAGTGTGTCAGCCATGTCCCCTCTCTCAGTCCCTGTTTTCTCAGACATGTCCAATGTCTCAGTCTTTGTTCTCTTAGACAGGTACAGTGTGTCAGTCCCTATTTTCTCAGACCTGTCCACTGCCTCAGTCCCTGTTTGCCACAGACTGTTCCAGCAGGGGTTTTCGTCTGACTGTGGGGAAACGGGGTCTTAGATTAGGAGGGCACAGGTTCGGCGATGTCAGACAGAAATGACACCAGAATTGGTTTTTGAATCTGCTGCATTTTACTAAGAGCAAGCAACTATTTATATAGTACATGTCAGAAAAGACAGATCAAGTTTAATACATCCCTAGGAACAATGAAGCTCTTTTACTAAAGAGTTTAAGTTTTACACACTAACCAGAAACACTAACCAGAAGCACTTTACACATGGCACTTTGCTCAAGATCAGCACATCTCCAGGAACAAACAGTGCTCATAAAAGCACAGAGTTTGTTTGTGAGATGTGAGACATTGTCTCCCTTTGAAGCTTCAGTTTGTTTTTTCCCCATTCTTCGTGGCTCACGATCTATCCTTTGCTTGTTATCTCTAGGCTGTAATTCAAGCCATGGCCTGGGAGAGTCTCTTAATTAGTTCTGTTTTTCTTTTTTTTTTTTTAGGTACTTAGTAGACCAAAAATTATTTTTTTCCCAAAAGTTTACATCTGAAACAACAAATACAAAACCAATACATACTATGTATATTTTTGTGGAAAAAGAGAATAAACACACATTAAAAAAATGAAAACAAAGTTTTGTTATATATGTGTTCATATAAAGGGTTAGTGACACTTTGTTCAGGGGATAGGATTATAAATTATTTTTCTTTTCCTTTGTGAAAGTTGTTTACATTTTTCACAGTGAAGTGGCATCAGTTTTATTAACAGAAAAATGTTATTTTTATTATAATAATAATAAACATAAGTAACAGCAAAATGCTACTAAAAATAACAGCAGTTTATAAACATACCTTCTGTCTATCAGTCCGATTGCCATTCACCTTTACAAGGACTGGTACCATTTTTATCCATATTTTACAGGTGAGGAAACCAGAAAGGGATGTTAAGCAACTTGCCCAGTTACACATCCAGAGAGAGCTGAGGCCAATACTGAACCTAGCCAGTGTGGCTGCAGAGTCCTGCGCTCTTAGCTGTTCATCTACATTCACTATAAATCCCATCTCCTACTGGCTTGTTATTATATACAACACACTCATTAGTTGAAGTTAAAGATTTTTGTATTTATTTAAATATCCAAATGAGAAATAACCTAAGTCATGTTGTTTGCCTAGTAACGTAGAGTTTCTCTTCCATGGATATAGTGGTTTTAAAACCAACTGTAGATATCCTGTGCTCAAATAAAAATGTGTAAGTGGTTAAAAGCTAAAAGCACTTTACAAATGTAAACTATTATAAAACTGTTTTATCCACAGAGCTGAAAGGGCTTCACTCTGCCATTTAACCTCATCATCACTCTGTGATTTTAAAGATCATGTAGATTATAAAAGTATTTTGCAGTTGTTACCACTTGTAATGGCCTGCATTTTTATTTGCCCCTGTACAGTATGAGTTTTAGGCATAATCATCCTTCAGTGTTAATGGCATCAGTCAAATTATGTGTCCATGCAAAAGCTGGTATTCACATCATTCTTACTCTCTCCTGGGCATTATTCTAAGAATATTAATGTTGTGAATAACATTAATAATGTTAAGAATAATGTGAATAATCCCCCATTTCATAGAGGGTAAATGAGGCAGAATGAGTCAGTGAACTCTCCAACTGAAAGGCTGGTAAGTAGTGAAACTGAAATTTAAAAGTCAGGCAGTCTGTCCCCATGATCAAAGTTCCTATGTTTCTATTCGCCTTATATAATATGTGGCCCTTAAAATCTAGGACTCTGGAATTAGAAATGATCACCAAATAATTTAGAAAACTGGCCCGATTGATCTTTTTATCTTTGTTTATAAAGTTGCTTTAGTTATCATACAAAGTAATGGGTTTCTTTGTGGCATCAATACAGTTTGTTCCTGTCTGAAACCCAGGGCCCTCTCCATGACTCCTCTTTTCTGTCCACTCCTATTCCCTGAATATTCCTCGCTTTTGTTTTCCTGTCACATGTATCCCTTTACTCTCTCTTATTCCATGATCTCTTTGACTTCTTCCTCCTCTCTCATAATCCTGTTTCTACTTTCAAGTCATGGATGGATGGATGGATGGATGGATGGGTGGATGGATGGGTGGCTGGATGATGGATGGATGGATGGGTGGATGGATGGATGGATGGATGATGGATGGATGGGTGGGTGGATGGATGGATGGATGGATGATGGATGGATGGATGGATGGGTGGATGGATGGATGGATGGATGATGGATGGATGGATGGGTGGGTGGATGGATGGATGGATGGATGATGGATGGATGGGTGGATGGATGGATGGATGGACGGACGGACGGATGGGTGGATGGATGGATGGATGGATGGATGGGTGGATGAATGGATGGATGGATGGGTGGATGGATGGATGGATGGATGGATGGGTGGATGGATGGATGGGTAGATGGATGGGTGGATGGATGGATGGATGGGTGGATGGATGGGTGGATGGATGGGTGGATGGATGATAGATGTTTAAATTTAGATTTCAGAAATGAGAGCAAACATAAGATGTTTATCTGAGTCTTGCTTATTTCATTTACCATAATTTTCTCCAGTTTCATCTGCTATCCTGCAAATGTGATAGTATTATTCATCTTTGCAGCTGAGCAAAATGCTATTGTGTGTATATAATTGGTTTTCTTTTTCCAGGCATCTGTTGAATTTCTTTTTGTGAGCTTTTATAATTTTAAGTGCGGTCACTGTACCTCTTAAATTATATGTTTTTATTGATGATTTGGTAAATGAATTTGTTCCCTTAATTTCATTTCTAGATTGCTTTGCCATTCTAGGGAAATACAAGTGATTTTGCACACTGCCCTTCTACCTTGCAACCATGCTGAGTTCATTTATTAGTTCTGATAGGTTTTTAGTACTCCTTGAGGAATTTTTACATGCAAGACCATGTTGTCTACTAATAGATATATTCTGTTCCTTCATTTTCAATCCAGATGTTTTTTACTTGTTTTCTTGCCCAGTTACCTTGGCTAGAAACTCCAGTGCAGTACCGAGCAGGAGTGGTGAGAGGAGACATTCAGGGAGAAATTTTTTAGTCTTTCACCATTAATTATTATGCTAACTATAGGCTTTTCATATGATCTTTATTTTCTCATGAAAAAGGTCAGGTACACAAAGGCCAGTATCATGTGGTCCCACTTGCACGTGATCTAATGAAAGCTGAGAGTAGACTGATAGCTGCCAGGTGCTGTGGAGAACAGCGGGGGAGGATGGGGGAAAGGCTCATCATTGGGCTTTGGTTATAGCTCATTAGGAGCAAGGAATTCTGTTGTGCTATTGAACAGTAGGGTGGCCAAAGATAATAGTGACCACATATCAAAACCCAGAAGAGAAGGTTTTACAAGATTTCACCATAAAGAAATGATTAATATTTGAGGAAACAGATATATTTAACTACTTTTTAAACACTTTTTCATTTTTTTGTATTTATTTAAAATTTTTTCTTTTTTTATTATTTTTTATGTGTTTCATATATAATTTTTCAGTCAGTCTTAATCGCCATTATACCCGCTTCTCCCTTGGTGCCCTCCCACAGCCTCCCCCCGACCAGAGTTCACACCTTCTGTCATTTGTCCATTGTTCCAAATTACTCTCCCTGCTCACTCCTCAAAGCCAGCTCATCCCCTGAGCTCTAGTTAGCCTATCCAGGGTCTAGAGATAGTGCCACTCACAGTGGGCTGAACCCTCCTCTGTCAGTTAACAGTCAATCTAAATAGACATGCCCATAGGCAATCTGTTCAAGGAAACTCCTCAGTCGGCTGTCCCTCGGATGACTGTAGTCTCTGCCAAGGAGGGCAAATTTTCCTCCTAATTTCATACAATATTTTAAAGCAACATTCATTGATGATAAAATCAATCAATCAAGTATGTCTGCAGAATGCTGACTTAGAATCCTTTGGATGTCTATGCAGAAGTGGTATAGTTGGATTGTATGATAGCTTTGCTTTCAGTTTTTGGAGGAATTGTTGTACTGGTTTCTGTTGTGAACCAATTTTCTTTGCCATCAGTAGTACACAAAGGCTCATCTTTCTTCCTTACTTCAGCAGCATGTCTTGTTACTTGTTTTCTTGATGACAGCAGTTCTGACTCTGCTGCACTATTCATAATAGCCAATAAACCAGCCCAGAAGTCTTTCAATAGTTCTGTTTTTCTTAAAGGAGAAGCCCGCCACTTGCCTCTGACCAAGTAATGCATTTTAACATGCAAAACTGTAACTAAGACTTCTATTTTACTAGTTCGATCAGGTGTAGCTCCTTGCTTAAGAGACTGAGATTTTATTAAGTCTGGAAAAACACTTTTGTTATTTGTAACTGACCTATGATATCACTCAGTGTAATGTTTTCTATTCAAAATATCTTTGTAGGGACTTTTTACGACAAAAATGGTCTTTAGATAATGTTTCTCTGCATGATTTTGCTTAGGTTCACAGATATCCATGCATGATGTGTAAGTCAGATATTAGTGGGTGGAAACTTCTGTTTGTCTGATTCATCTCCAGACACATTTAACTGCCCCTTGTCTGGGTTAATAGCTTAGGTTGTGCTGTACTCAGGAAAAGAATCAAAAGACAATATGCAAAGTCTGATACCCAGAAAGCGTAACATCTGTAGAGTGCGTCATGATCTTGGAAGCTAAAGCTGAGCATTCTGCCAGGGACCACCAGGGAGTTTAGCCTTGAAAGACACATATCTCCCATCTGCTATTATGACTTTCATCATTCCTCACACAGACGACACTGGAGTGGGGTTGCAGTTCCCGTTTTTTTGTTTTTAAGACGCATTTCAGTAATGTCACACTGTACTGAGTGAATGGAACAAAGCACAAGTCTGAAGAGACAAGGAAAGAGAAGCACAACCATGAGGAAAAAAAAAGTACTATAAGAATGAAATATTGGGTCCAGTCTAAAGGATTTAAGGCTTTAATGCCTAGTTCTAGCCCACTGGCTAGAGATTCTAATTTATCATCATCCAAATGGGCCTTGCTCAAGGCAGCAGTATCTTTTTGAAGGTCGTCCAAATTATGAGTGATATCAGCGCCTTTCCAGGCCCCTTGTAGATGATTTTTTACCTTATTCCATTGTTCTGTAGCGTTATAAGGAAGGGGTGTAACAGATATACTGAAAGGCAGCATGGCATTGGGTCTCCATCCTAGTTTTAATATTAGCTATGTTCTGTCCTAGTGCTAGGACAACTTCTTCCAAGGCATTTATTTTTACTCCAATTTTTTTATTGATGCATTGTGTATTTCATACATCATTTTCCAATTCAGTTCAGGCATATATCCCTTTCCCTTCCTCCCACCCCACCCCTACCCATCCCAGATCATGTATTCTGCTGTAACTTTTCTGAATCTTTCTCTGTTTTTTTTGTTTTGCTTTGTTTTCATTTTTTTAAAAAATAGGTGATAATTTGTGAGTACAAGCATCCTTCATGTAAAACCAATTTGCAAGCAGTTGTGCCCTAACCCACACAGCTCATGGGTCCCACCGTCCAGCAGGGGGGCTTGAATGTTCAATCAAGTTGACCAAATGAGTGTCCAGTCTATGTTGTTGTGGTTTCACCATTCACCCCAATCACAGCCCTTACATTCTACTGCACCACCTCTTCTGCAGATTGTTCCCTAGGCTTAGAAAAGGGGCACAGGTGGATGAGAAGCAAAACAGTCTACTTTCTCTGGAGCTGTTGTCCTGGTCTCTAGTCAATTCTGGATGTTTTCTTTCATGGGCTGACAGCTTATCCAGGTATAACCTTTGATCCTACTAATGAAGCACATGCAATTAGATATATAGGTATTTAAACAGTATAATGTATAGCCTTTCGATCCTACTAATGAAGCACACGCAATTAGATATATAGGTATTTAAACAGTACTAATTGTTTTGGCAGATTACTTTGGTATAGACACAGATGTTTGGGTGGTATGTTACTCCATGATTTACATTTTCTTCTGTTAATATGACAGGTTCTTCCTGTGGTTGATAACATCTCCTAACCAATAGAGGATGGAAGCTTGTGGCATCAGCAGTGGGTTATTCATCCAAGGAGAGAGCTAATAGCCAATTAGATTTGGGATATACAGATATATGACTCCCACTGCTGCACAGTATTTCCAGGCAGGTGAGGTGTAGCTGGTGCTGACGGAGGAGTCTTGCTTGACTCAAGGAGACCTATATTTGTTTTATTGGTTTAGTGACCTTTGGTAACACTCTCTGGCATTACAGAGACCATCTGTATACTTGCAAGAGTGGTCTCCATACATCTTTCCCATGTTTATATCAGGTCTTCAACAGCAGGGCCTTATCGCCTCTCTTCCTGCAGATACCCCAGTTTGGAGGCAAGGAGCCTTTACCTTTTGTGGGGGCTTGGATCCTCTGGCCAACATCTCCTTGGTAGAATAATCCATTGTTGATGTCAGAGCTCCTGTGTTAATATATTTTGCTTAAGTGCATAGCTTAAGGAGACTTTAGCATTATATTCGGTTCTGACTACAGAATAATCTTTTTCACAGTTTCTATGTCCATTAGTCAATTAAAGAAGGCAGTTTTACCGATTTTACAAGAGAATACCTCTATAAGAGCTGGATCCAATCTACAGCTGGAGAACGACCTCGTCATCATCATATTTCTCCTTATTCTATGGGGGGAGTTAAGAAAGTCTCTTGTATTAAAACCATTGTGGCACCTAGAAGGTAAGCTTCATTAGGATTCATTAAAAATAGTTGTTACTAGTAGGATCCACAAAGGGGCCT
Organism: Rhizomys pruinosus; assembly: GCA_009823505.1. Lineage (NCBI taxonomy): Eukaryota > Metazoa > Chordata > Mammalia > Rodentia > Spalacidae > Rhizomys > Rhizomys pruinosus. Next base: position 935,078 of record VZQC01011125.1, read on the forward strand.
GATGTCTGCAGCAATCTGAGGCATTTCTTCCCTTCAATGCCCAGAGGAGTCAATCCTTTTGCTGGCACTTTCTGGTACATCCTACTCACTGCAAAGCTGCAGGTTTTTTCTCAGCCATGAAGTTGGTGAAGGATTTGCCTGTTGAACAACAAATCCTGTCCACAGTGCGTTTTAGTTTGGGTTGCAAGGGTTTGGACAAAGCCGTTTTCTATACTATATCTGCTATCCCCCCTTTTTATTTTAGGTTTTTTAGTTTTATCCATGAGTCTCAAAAACAGCACTTGGTTTTTTTTAATTCTTTATTTATTTTATTTACTTTTTATGTGTATTGAACTGTTTGTCTGCCATGCAGATCTGCGCACTCGGTCGTTGCGACGCCCGCGGAGGTCAGAAGACGGTCTCGGGATTCCCTGGAACTGGAGGTTCTCCTGGAACCGGACGTCACAGACGGTTCTCACACATGTGGGTTGGCTGGGATCGGAACCTCGGCGTCCTCTGTAAGAGCGGTCTGGCATCTTAACCGCTAGGCCACTCTCTCCAGCCCAAAAAAGCACTGTTTCTAGCATATCTATATGGTGGAATAAAGGCACAGATTTCATCAAATCAACCCACGCTAGTTTGGGTTACGTATGTGATTAATTGCGGAAAACAAGCTTTATTTTGTAAATATACTATGTTTGAGGATTGCTACCAGGTGATACTCTATGACAGCAAAATTATAGTAAATTAGGTTTTATGCACTACCAAAGTATGTATAGAGTTTTTAATTAAGATCTTAAAGTGGTCAACAGCATTTATTCACCAATAATCAGATGCATTACGTTTTATCCGCTTTAAATCGAATGTTGTTTAATATACACATGCCTTTACTTATAGTCTAAAACACATGTATTCTATGAGCTCTGGCAAAACTGGAGTACTTGTGAACTCAGTCAATTAAAATAGTGCACCAATCGAATATTCACCCGTTGCTCCCTCTCCCCCCCTCCACAATTCCTGAGTCCCATTTCAGTCGAGTTTCTGATGATTTTTTGTTGTTTTTTAATGTGAGCCTTCTCCACAAGAAATATTTGTAACTGGGTGATATTGGTACTAGCATTACATAGAGAGTACTCTTGTCATTTGTTTTTCTGGGGACTGTGTACTTCACTTACACNTGGATGGATGGATGGATGGATGAGTGGATAGATGGATGGGTGGATGGATGGGTGGGTGGATAGATGGATAGATGGATGGATGGATGGATGGATGGATAGATGGATGGGTGGGTGGATGGATGGATGGATGGGTGAGTGGATGGATGGGTGGATGGATGGGTGGATGGATGGGTGGATGGATGGGTGGATGGATGGGTGGACGGGTGGATGGGTGGATGGATGGGTGGATGGATGGGTGGAGGGCATGGGGAGAAAACAGCTTGGAGCAGAGGGTGCCACGTGTCATTCTCCCAGTCTTGTTCAGAGCAGTTTCCTGAGGAAGGAAACCCCCACTGACCCTGCAAAACCAGCCCCTGCCCCACCCACTGTCCTCAGGAGCAGTACAGGGGCAGCAGCAGGTTTCACACCACGGACAGGTCCAACCCTGCAAGTCTCTAGAACATGCCCTGTAGGCTCCCTGGTTGCACCTATGTCCCCCTTACCTGGGCGGGAGCAGCGCACGCACAGCCCAGCAGTCGTCCCCAGCAGCAGCAGGAGAGCAGCTCCAGGCCACAGCAGCTCCAACTCCGCAGTCATGCTGGGTCCTGTGTTCCCATATGTGGGGCTGTACTGGGGACCCCTGAGCCAGAAGCCCCAGCCCAGCCCAGCCCAGGTCAGTCCAGCCCAGGTCAGCCCAGCCCAGCCCAGCCCAGGTCAGCTCAGCCCAGCCCAGCCCAGATCAGGCCAGGTCAGCCCAGATCAGCCCAGGTCAGCCCAATCCAGGTCAGCCCAGCCCAGGTCAGCCCAGCCCAGCCCAGCCCAGCCCAGATCAGCCCAATCCAGGTCAGCCCAATCCAGATCAGCCCAGCCCAGACCAGCCCAGCCCAGACCAGCCCAGCCCAGACCAGCCTAGCTCCATAGACTCATTTTCTTATCACTCTAATCCCTGACTCCAGAAGCACTATTGGCCCTCCATACACCAGGGACTAGGTCAAAGAAGAGCCAGCCTACTGGGCATGGTGGCACATACCTTTAACCCCAGCACTTGGGAGGCAGAGGCAAATTTCTGTAAGACCAGGGTAGCCTGGTCCACATAAGCAAGTTCTAGGCCAGCTGGTACTACAGGAAATTAAAAAAAAAAAAAAAAGAGGAACCAGCCTGCCCCCATGTGTGGCCCCAGTCAGCATGCTGGACCAGGCTGCCCCCACGTGTGGCCCCAGTCAGCATGCTGGACCAGGCTGCCCCCACGTGAGGCCCCAGTCAGCATGCTGGACCAGTCTGCCCCCACGTGCGACCCCAGTCAGCATGCTGGACCAGGCTGCCCCCACGTGCGGCCCCAGTCAGCATGCTGGCCACCATGTGTGCTGGAAGAGTAGGCTCCTTAGACAGCACCGGGAACTTGTACTCAGTCCTAAGTACTCTCCTCCAACTCACCTGGCCCTGAGAACGACAGGTTTTCTAATTCACAGATGGAGAAACTAAGGCTGGGAAGCCCACCCCACAGCTGCCGTATGGGAAGGCAGGATTCAAACTCTGCCCTCAGACCTGAGGTGGTGGCTTCGTAATCTCAGCAAATCTGGAGGCTGAGGCAGAAGAGGGCCCAAAAGTTTCAGGCCTGCCTGGGCTACATAGTGAGTTTCAGGCTAGCCTGGACTAAAAGCAAAAACCTGTCTCAAAAAACCTAAAACAAGGGGCTGGAGAGATGGCACCAACTGCTCTTGCAGAGGCCCGGGGTTTGATTCCCAGCACCCACATGGTGGCTAAGAACCGTTTTTAACTCCAGTTCCAGGGGAATCCAAAGCCCTCTTCTGACCTCCGTGGCATTGCACGACATGGGTGCACCAACCTACATGCAGACAGTACATTCATACACATAAAAATAAAAAGAAATAAATAAAAAAACTAAAACAAAATCCATCCAAACAAAGTAAACAAACAAGCAAGCCACGTATGGTGGCACATGCTTTTAATTCCAACACTTGGGAGCCAGAGGCAGGTGGATCTCTGTGAGTTCTGGTCTAGCCTGGTCTACATAGTGAGTTCCAGGTGAGAAGGGCTACAAAGTGAGAACCTGAATAATAATAATAATAATAATAATAATAATAATAATGTGGACAGCTATTGAAGAAGACATCTAATATTGACCTCTAGTCTCTACTTATATTTTGGCACACATGCATGACGACCTGTATACATGTGTGCCTATAGGAACACACACACACACACACACACACACACAGAGCAGTCCTCCATCCCAGCATGTCCTGTTGCTCTCAATCCAGTTTGACTCTGAGTTCACAGTCCCCCGGCCATCAGCTACACTTAGCACCTTGCCTCCCCCCGCCCCCATCCCCCAGGAGAGACCTGAGGATGGGATTTCATTTTCTCCAGCAACTAAGAACCCAGTTGGAGGAGGACAGCCGGGGAGGGCTTCTCGGAGGAGGTGGCCGAGACAGTGCAAGGTGGGGCAGGCCCGAGGACCTGCAGGGTGTGCCTGGCAGTGGAGGAAGCTGGGAAGACAAGGAGGTGGGGCTGCGGAGGGACGACTGGGGCGACTGGGGCGAGGAGGCTGTGAGTCCCCGTTAGTATAGGGCCACTTCCCAGCAGAGTCCTGGCCCCACACAGCCTGCCATGTGAGTGGAGAAGCAGCGTCTCTGGTGGGCTTCGGAGAGTCACCGCTGTAACTACAGGGAAACTCAGGGAGAAGCCAAAGGGGCAGCCAGTGCTGTGTCATACATGTAACTCTGCCTGCATCTGCTCTCCCCTTCAAGCAAGAAAGGGTGTGGGTTGCTGGTAAGAGAGCTTGCATGGAACCCCCTAGGGATGGGCTGGGGGTGCGACTCAGTGGTAGAGCCCCTGCCTAGAGTCCCCCAGCAAGGGGCTGGGTGCTCTTGGAACAGGAGCGACTGTCTTCCAAAGAGACTTACAAGCTGAGCAAGGTGCTTCATGCCTGTAGCTCCAGCATTTAAGGAGACAGAGGCAGAAAGATTGAGTTCAAGGTTAGCTTTGAGCACATAGCACAACCCTATCTGAAAGAAAAAAATAAGAGAAAGATGAAAGATGGGAGAGGGAGAGCGAAGGAGGAAGAGAAGGAGGAGGGAGAGAGGCGTAGAGGAAGAGCAGGACGGGGAGAATCTAGCTGTGGTGTGACACTCTTGCGCACCTGTAATCCCAGCATTGGGAGATGGAGACAGTAGGATTAGGAGGAATTCAAGGCCATCGTTGGCTACACATTGAGCTTAAGGCTAGCCTGGGCTACATGAGATCCATACTCAAGAAAAAACAAAACAAAGAATAGACTTTCCCAGTATGGTGGTGCACACTTTTAATTGCTTCATTTAGGAGGCAGAGGCAGGCAGATCTCTGTGAGTTCAAGGCCAGCCTGATCTACATATTGAGTTCCAGGCCAGCTGGGGCTGGGGGTATACAGGGAACCCCTGTCTGAAAAAGACCAAAAAGATGAAAAAAGAAGGAGGAGGAGGAGGACGAGGGGAAGAGGAGGAGGAGGAGAAGGAGGAGGAGGAGGAGGAGGAGGAGGAGGAGGAAGAACAACTTGGGCACAGCGGGCCGGTCACATCTTGGCACTTGTCCACCTCAGTCCATGAGCAAGCCACACTCTTGGCGTGATTCAAGGCGCCTAGATCTAGGCTACTGACCCTGCTTCCCCTCCAAGGACCCCCTGGGCTTTTGTGAGGAGGCCCGTCCTCCATCCCAGAGGCCTTGGCTACCGAGAGCCCTTCTGTTGCCAGACATATTGAGCAGAGATGGGCAGGGGCCCAAAGAAGCCTCCAGCCCTTGAGCAGTGAATCGACTGGGCTCTCTATATCCTCTGACCTGTCACATAGGGGAAACAATGACGAGTGCCCCTTGAGTCTGTCATATGAGGACTGGCATGGAGATGATATACGTGCAGTGGGGTTGGTCATGTGGGCTGTTTCCACAATGGCTCTTGCCACTGTCGTGGACATGGTCCACTCAGAGTCAGAGCTGGCGTGGTGGCCTGAAGCTGAGACTGAGGAGCACTGTCCTGCCTGGTCAGAGACATAGACCTGGGCCTCCCGCCACTGAGCCCTGTGGGGACAAGGGCAGAAGGCACTGGGAAGTGTTCTGGGCCTCACAAAGAACGTGTGCCAAGCCTGGTGGCACAGGCCAGTAATCTCAGCTCCTCAGGAGGCTGAGGTAGGAGAATTGCAATTTCCAAAATCAACTTGGGCAACATTGTAAGTTCAAGGCCAGCTTAGGGAACTTACTGAGACCTGGGCTGGAGGTGAGGCTCACGTGTAAAGCTCTTGCCTAGAATCTCCCAGCGAGGGGCTGGAGCTGGAGCTCAACAGTAAAACTATTTAACTGGAATGGTCAAGGCTCTGTGTTCCATCCCCAGCATGGAAATTTTTTTTTTTGTCTTTTTGAGACAGGGTCTCCCTTTAGTCCCAGCTGGCCTGGAACTCACTCTATAGACCAGGCTGGCCTTGAACTCACAGAGATCCACCTGCCTCTGCATCCCATTTTTTTTTAAAGGGTTGCTAGTGGGTAGAGAGATTTTCAGTGATATAGGCACTGGTAAGTTGCCCATGCTCCTATAAATAACCCTTCTCCCCACGCTCCTGGAAGTAACGCTGTTGACAGTCATTGGGTCACCCCACCCCAGGGAACGACGTTGTGAAAGTAGAAGGGAGAGTAGCTGGGAAGAAAAAGGGGATCGGCAGGAGTGAGGGGACAGGAGAGGGGATGGCAAGAAGATGTCATTCAACATGTATGCATATGTCATAGCAAAGCCCATGCATAATCAATATATGCTAATGCAAAACAATGCAGGGGCAGTGACATGGCTCAGCAGGCCAAAGTGCTTTCCTCCCAGCCTGAGGATTTGAGTTTGATGCCCAGGACACACATGGTAGAAGGAGAGGACCCTGAAACTGTCCTTCATTGTGGCACCTGTGCACACATGCAAACACACACACACACATACACAGAGAGAGAGACAGAGACAGAGACAGAGAGAGACACAGAGGGAGACAGAGAGAGAGTCAGAGAGAGAGACAAAGAGAGAGAGAAAGAGAGAGAGAGAGAAAAAGTGTAATTTTAAAAATACTGAAAAGCTGGGTGTGGTGGCGCACGCCTTTAATCCTAGCACTTAGGAGGCAGAGGCACGTGGATCTCTGTGAGTTTGAGGCCAGCCTGGTCTACATAGTGAGTTCCAGGACAGCTGGAGCTACAGGGAGACCCTGTCTCAAAAAGACCAAAAAAAAAAAAAAAAAAAAAAAAAAAAAAAAAAAAAGGGGGGGTGAAGCGATGCCCATCGGTTAAGAGTGCCGACCGCTCTTACAGAGGACCCGGGTTCGATCCCCAGCACCCACATGGCAGCCGAGAACCGTCTGAAACTCCAATTCCAGGAGAACTCCAGTTCCAGGGGAATCCAACACCCTCTTCTGACCTCCGTGGCATTGCGCGACACGGGTGCACAAACTTGCATGCAGACAGTACATTCATACACATACAGAAATAAAAACAAAAAAGAAAAAAACAAAAAAAAAAACCACTGAAAAACAGCTGGGCATGGTGGTACACACCTTTAATCCCAGCACTCAGGAGGCAGAGGCAGGCAGATCTCTGTGAGTTCAAGGCCAACCTGCTCTACAGAGTGAGGTCCAGGCAAGCTGGGGCTACAGGGATACCCTGTTGCAAAAACACAACAACAACAACAACAACAACAAAATGCTGGAAAACCAAAGAAAGAAGGAAGAGCAGGCGGGAGTGCATGGTACACTTCCGGAACTGCTGCGTGGCTTGGTTCCTAGTGGGGGATTCCTCTGGGCCAGGCTGTGTCCTTCCTAGGGAGCAAAGAGGTTCAGAGAGGTGTATACTGTGCCCCAAGGTAACGCAGGACTGGAGGGAGAGCTATGACTGAAACCTAGGGCAGGCTGACTGGAATTCTTTTTGTCACTCTGGTCCATATTGAGACTTTCTTATCCTGAGAGAGCTGGTGAGCTTAGGGTAGAGGGAACACAGGCTGGGTCCCCCTGAAGAGGCAGCCCAACAGCCTCAGGAAGGCCCCAAGGGGCCAGGTGGGGCTGATGTGTGTGTGGGGGACTGCCACAGCCCTGTGGCTATGCAGGCCAAAATAGCTCAAAGGGAAGTGGGCAGTTTTCGTATGAACAAGGTTTGCGCAGCCTCCTGCCTCAACCGCCTTTGGAGACCACTCTGCATAACTGCCTAACTTTTCCCCTGCTGTGGATGGGAAAATGGAGGCCCTCAGGGCCCAATGGGCACGTCGGGGGTGGGTAGGGCAAGGGTCTACCCACCTCACTCAGTCACCAGGGCTGGCTTTACTCACGGGGTGCTATCTTGGGACCTATCTGGTCAAATAACGATTTTTGTGGTTTAATCCTTAGAGACAGGATTTCGCCATGGAATCCTTGCGTCTTAGCATGTCCAGTGCTGGAATCGTAGACATCTGCCACTAGTCCCAGGTTGTCTAAGTAACCTTAGGCCTCAAATGATGCTGGCGAGAGGACTCTGGGAAAGGCCTGTCAAGTCCAGGAGGCTGGAGGGAAAGGTGAGATATATGTGTGTGTGTGTGTGTGTGTGTGTATACTAGGTCTAGCAGATCCTAGCAGGCCAGTGGTAATGGTGGTGACAGAGGTCGAGTGAGCCACACTTCACTGAGCCCGACCCAAGGAGTCCCCCAGACCTACAGAGGTTGTTGGTCAGTAGCTCTGAGTTGAGTCAGGCATTGGTGGGGTATGGGGACCCCAGCTGGGACGGACTAGACACAGTTTCCCACAGCTTCCCCAGTCGTCCCAGTGTCCCCTGGAGGAGGTAACAACCGCACTTCATGGATGGAGAAATGGAGGCCTGTGTCCAGCTCCTGGCTGCCTCTCCCCAGGCCTTGGCTGTGACAGAGCCACCTGGGGGCTTCTCAGAGCTGCACAGCCTGGACTGGGCAAGGTGAGGGCAGGAAGGTGCCCCCAGGACCCTAAAACAGGCTGTCCTGATAGCCAGAGGGCAAGGCCAGAGCAGGAGGCAGCAGGCGCCCTTGGCTCCCCACCCCAGCCCTACTTGGTCACTAATGGTCCTGCAGTATGGGAGACACCTGCTCAGCCAGCCAGGTACCGCGGGAAAGGCTTACCTGAGGGTGAGGGGGTCTCCTCAGCACGGCCACCCCATCCTGCACCTGGTCACCTGCTGGAGATGAAGTCAATGTCACAGACTCTGGCGGGCAGCAGGCAAGGCGGCCAGCTTCCTGTCACCACTGAATCATCTCTCACACATCCGTTGCCGGACTATGAGGCTGGCAAGTGACAGATGGGGGGGAGGGGAGAGGGGATGCGGAGGGAGGGAGGGAGGGACAGCCGTAGAGACAGAGAGAGCAGTACATTGAGAGAGAGAGAGAGAGAGAGAGAGAGAGAGAGAGAGAGAGAGAGAGAGACAGAGACAGAGACAGAGACAGAGACAGAGAGACAGAGCTAGCTGCATGCGGTGTTGCATACCTATAATCTCAGGGTTTGGGAGGTGGAGGTAGGAGCTCAATATTTGATTACGTAGCTAGTTCAAAGCCAGTGTTGGCTACATGTGACCCTGTCTTAAAAATAAAAGGGCCGGGCTGGAGAGATAGCCTAGCGGTTAAGAGCACCAACTGCTCTTGCAGAGGACCCAGGTTCGATCCCCAGCACCCACATGGCGGCTAAGAACCGTCTGTAACTCCAATTCCAGGAGAACTCCAGTTCCAGGGGAATCCAAGACCCTCTTCTGACCTCTGCAGCATTGCACGACATGGGTGCACAGACCTGCATGCAGACAGTACATTCATACACATACAAAAATAAATAAATAAAAAAAATTAAAAAAATAAATAAAAGGGCCAAGGAAATGGACTGCCTGGTTAAGGGCGCTTGCTGCCAAGCTCGATGACCAGAGTTGGATTCCTGGGTCCTACATAGCAGACAGAGAAAACTGACTCTTGTAAATTGTTCAGTGTCAGAGGCAACCAGCCACGATGCCTGTGTGTGTGTGTGTGTGTACAGGTGCAGACACACACGTGTGAATGCAGAAGCCAGAATCAGCCTCAGTGCCATCCCTTGTCCCTTAGGTGTCACCCATCTTTCTAACAAACCACAACTGCCTATTAATGAATTATCAGTTAATTTAGAGTGTGTCTATCTGTGGGCACATGTGCCACAGAGTGCATGGGAAAGTCAAAATACAACTTTCAGGATTTGGTTATTTCTTTCCATCATGTGGTCTCAGGAATCCACCTTGGGTTTATCTGGCCAGCCTCTTGCTTCTTTCCTCCTCCTCCTCCTCCTCCTCCTCCTCCTCTTCCTCTTCCTCCTCCTCCCCTTTCTTCTCCTCCTCCTCTTCCTCCTCTTCTTCTTCCTCCTCCCCTTTCTCCTCCCTCTCCTCCTCCTCTGCATCCTTCTCTCCTCTCTCTCTGGCCTAAACTCTCTATGTAGACCAGGGTGGTCTAGAACTCACAGAGCTCTACCTGCCTCTGCTTCCTGAGTGCTGGGATCAAAGGTGTGTGCCACCATGCCCAGTTCAACCTTGTTTTTTTTTTTTTTTGTTAGTTTCCCTGTAGCCACAGCTGGCCTAGAACTCATTGTGTAGACCAGGCTAGCCTTGATCACACAGAGATCTGCCTGCCTCTTCTTCTTCCCCAGTGCTTGGATTACAGGTGTGCACCACCATCCCCAGCTGCCACTTTATTTCTCCAGTCTCTCACTGGCCTGAGTTCACAAGTCTAGGCCAGCTGGCACACCAGCTCCAGAGACTCATCTCTGCCTCCCGGGAGTTGGTATTACAAGCAAGCATGTACCACTGTACCCAGCTTCTTGGGGACCCAAACTCAGGGCTTTACCTACAGCCATATCCCCAGCCCCCAGCTTCATCCTGGTTGGGGTGTCACTGCCTGTGTTGGTGAGCAGGAAGGCGCCCAACATGCACCCACCTGTCCCCAGAGTAACAGAGACCAGACCCACCTGCAGCACTCAGGGCTCCAGCACCTGGTAAAGGTCAGTCAACACACACGTGTCCCACCTGCTAGAGACATCAACGCACAAGGCATGGGGGTGCCCTCAACCTGCTGTGAGTTTAGCATTTCCGAACCTCCAGCTCTGGGGACCTCCATTCCTCTTTCAAATCTTTGCATCCAGGACCCGCTTCTGCCACCTTGTGGTGAAGTGAAGTAAACACAGCTTCGGGAGCTGTTTCCAGGAGACCCAGTGGTCAGTGGTGTAAGAAGCTTGTCCTGGGTGGTGGGGCCCTTTGAACCAAATTCACAAACGCATGCCAGGGGAAATGGCCGCACCCTTTTACTCACTGGGGTAGCGCCTGATGCACTGAATTAAAAAATCCCGTTTTATGTCCCATGGGGACGGGGGCGGGGGCGCAGAGACCATCCAGAGGCAAAGCTGAATTTGAATCCAGAATCAAAACCGTGCTCTTCCCCACAGTCCTGACAAGCTAACACTAGTTTCCCTATCGCCTGGCTACGCACTGCCCCCCACCTCCCCCGTGGGGCACCATGGTGAACAAGAGGGAAGTGACCTGGGGCTCCCGCCTAGGAGTAGCCAAGAACCCTTCCTGTGTCGGCTTGTCCAAGAACTACACTTGCAGGGATGTTAGGGTTGACCTGCAAGCGAGGAGGAAGGTCAGGTCTCACAGGAGGCCACTAGCTCATGTTCCCCCAGATTCTCCTGTGCTGAAACACCTCAGCCTCCTTCAGTCAGAAAAAAAAAAAAGTTTTAAAAAACTGGATAGAGGGGCTGGAGAGATAGCCTAACGGTTAAGAGCGCCGACTGCTCTTGCAGAGGACCCGGGTTCAATCCCCAGCACCCACATGGCGGCTAAGAACCATCTGTAACTCCAATTCCAGAACTCCAGTTCCAGGGGAATCCGAGACCCTCTTCTGACCTCCGCGGCATTGCACGACACGGGTGCACAGACCTACATGCAGACAGTACACTCATACACATACAAAAATAAATAAAATAAAATAAAAAACTGGATAGAGCCTGGCACAGTGGTACATGCCTTTAACCTCAGCACTCAGAAGGCAGAGGCAGGAGGATTTCTGAATTCAAGGCCAGCCTGGTCTACATTGCAAGTTCCAGGACAGCTGGGGCTACAGAGAGACTCCATTTCTTTTTCTTTCTTTCTTTTCTTTTTTTTTTTTTTCTTTGTTTTTGTAAGAATCATGTAGATGGAGTGATCTCCCTATTAGCTCCCACTGGCTGGAGCTTCAACTCTGTAGACCAGGCTGTGTCCTTGAACTCAGAGAATCTGCCTGCTCCTGTGTCTACTCTGAGTGCTGGGTTAAAGGCGTGTGCCACCACACCTGACTTAAAAGGCGGTCTTGCGCATGTGGGAGCTTGGGAAATCGACCCAGGGTTCTCTGTGAGAGCAGTTGGCATTCTTAACTGCTGAGCCAATTCTCTAGCCAACCCATTTAAAAGAAAGAAAAAACAAGCCAATCCAAACAAACTGGACAGAGATGTTGAAGAGATAGCTCAGAGGTTCAGAGAACTGGGTGTTCTTGCAGAGGACCAGGCAGGGTTCAGCAGCCACATGGGCTAACAACTGTCACAACTCCAGTTCCAGATCTGGCCTGCCTTTTTTTCTGGCCTCCAATACACATAATTAAAAAAAAATTATATATATATTATATATATATATATATTATATATATTATTTTTTTTTTTTTTTTTGGTCTTTTTGAGACAGGGTCTCCTTGTAGCCCCAGCTGTCCTGGAACTCACTCTGTAGACCAGGCTGGGCTTGAACTCACAAAGATCCGCCTGCCTCTGCCTCTCAAGTGCTAGGATTAAAGGCATGCGCCACCATGCCCGGCTTAAAAATAAATCTTAAAAAAAAAGTAAGCTGGGAGTCATGGAGCATGCCTTTAATCCCAGCACTCAGGTGGCAGAGGCAGGCAGATCTTGGTGAGTTCAAGGCCAGTCTGGTCTGTGTAGCGAGCTCCAGGCCACCTGGGGTTATAGGGAGACTCTGTCTCAAAGAGACAAAAAACAAAACATAAAAGTAGAGGGCTTAGATGGCAGAGTGCTCGCCTAGCATGCACAAGGCCCTGGCTTTGGTCCTAGACCTAACATAACCCCATAACCCTCTTCCCCAGCTTTCAAATGTTCATCTAGACAGCCTCTTGCCTACCTATCTCAAGCTGGCCCTCGGCTTTGCAACTCTTCTGCCTCAGCCATCTGAATAACTGGGGTTATTGATGAAGCAGGTTTAAATTTTTTTCTTAAAAAAACTTGTTGGTGGCACATGCCTTTGGAGAACTCCAGTTCCAGGGGAATCCGACACCCTCTTCTGACCTCCGTGGCATTGCACGAGACGGGTGCACAAACTTGCATGCAGACAGTACATTCATACACATACAGAAATAAATAAAATTAATAAAAAATTTTTAAATAATTTTAAAAATCTTTAAAAAAATTATTTTAAATTTTATTTATTTTTGTATGTGTATGAATGTACTGTCTGCATGTAGGTTTGTGCACCCGTGTCGTGCAATGCCGAGGTCAGAAGAGGGCGTTGGATTCCCCTGGAACTGGAGTTAAAGATGGTTCTCAGCCGCCATGTGGGTGCTGGGGATCGAACCTGGGTCCTCTGCAAAAGCAGGTGGCGCTCTTAACTGCTATGCCACCTCTCCAGCCCAAATTTATTATTTATGTGTATGAATGTACTGTCTGCATATAGGTTAGTGCACCCATGTCGTGCAATGCCTCGGAGGTCAGAAGGGGGCGTCGAATTCCCCTGGAACTGGAGTCAAAGGCAGTTCTTAGCCGCCATGTGGGTGCTGGGAATTGAACCCGGGTCCTCTGCAAGAGCAGTCAGCACTCTTAACCACTGAGCCATCTCTCCAGCCCCCAAATAACTTTTTAAGAAGCTTATTATCGGGGACTGGAGAGATGGCTCAATGCTTAAGAGCACATACTGCTGCAGGGCGTGGTGGCGCACGCCTTTAATCCTAGCACTTGGGAGGCAGAGGCAGGCAGATCTTTGTGAGTTCAAGGCCAGCCTGGTCTACAGAGAGTTCCAGGACAGCTGGGGCTACAGGGAGACCGTCTCGAAAAGACCAAAAAAAAAAAAAAAAAAAAAAAAAAAAGAGCACATACTGCTCTTCCAGTTCAATTCCATCAGTCATGTTGGGCAGCTCCCAACTGCCTGCAGCCCCACAGGTGCCTTTACTCACATGCACACACCTCCACACATAAACTGCAACATCTCTCCCTATTCCTCACAGAGGTAGTAGGTAGGGCAGTCATTGTATCACTTTCTGCATCTTGCAGTGAATTCAGGGAGCAAACATGATGCCAAAAAGCCAGCTCTGTGACAAGATTTACTTTCATGTGTCAGAGAGCTGGGGATAGAGGGCTTCAGATATGGGAGTTGGTTACAGTCTTCACTAATTTCAAAGTTTAAGTTTACACTTATCTGTGTGTGTGTGTGTGTAGGACATGAGCAGAGGACAGAAGAAAACTCCCAGCAGTACTTTCCACCTGGGGAGTGAAGCCAGGTCATCGGGCTTGGCAGCAAGTGCCCTTGCCTGCTGGGCCAACATCTCACCAGCCCCACACTGTGTCACCTTTTATGACAAAGCTGGGTTTAGAAGCCTCTGTCCACCTCACTAGAGTGGAAATAACCCAGGCATCTGTGCATCGGGTGGCCAAGACTAAGTATTTTTACTTGTCTTGTATGTGCATGGGTACGCTGCAGCATGTGGCGTCAGAGGACGAAGCGCAGGAGTCACTTCTCTCCTTCCACTGTGGGTGCCAGGGTTGGTTCTTGGTCAGGATGGGGCAGGTGCCTTGCCCTGCCCAGCCATCTTGCTCACCCTAGTGGGAACTTTTTTAAGTGCATGCTTTCTTTTTTTTCTTTTGGTCTTTAGACCAGGATGGCCTTTAACTCACAGAGATCCATCTCCCTCTGCCTTCTGAGTGCTGGGGTTAAAGGCATGTGCCACCACACCCGACTTAGAGGCGGTTGTTAGCCGCCATGTGGGTGCTGAGAATCGAACCTGAGTCCTCTGGAAGAGCAATCGGCCATCTCTCCAGCCCCACAGCTTTTTTGTATTTACCTGCAAACCAGGGTGATTGTAGATTAAGATGCAGCCACATCTGGGCACAGTAGTTTGAAGCTATTGGCTGGACTTCAATCAGAAAGACCCTGCGAAGTCAACCCTGTCTCCAGGCAGCCTCAGATCTGTGGTAATTTTCCTGTGTCAGCCTGAAGGGGAGACACCTAGACAGATTCCAGGGCTCTGGAGAAGGCACCTAGCACAGGCTCAAATGCTGCAAGCCCTACCCACTTCTTCACACAGGGTTTCCCATCTGTGGCACCTCCCGCCTACAGATAATACCAGTAGGTCCTTCTATGTGGAGGTACAGGTAGAGGCCAGAAACCCACATCCTTGATGCTACTTCTTAAAAAAAAAAAAAAAGGAACTATTATATTTTCATAGTACACAAGCCATGGACAGAGGACAACCTGGCCAGATGTTCCTTCCTCTCCCTCCACCACATGGGTCTGGGGGCTGCAGTTTGGCTTGGCAGCAGGTATCATCGGCTGAGCCCTCTTCCTCCTAGTCTGTCACCGAACCTGGAGCTTGTGAGCAGGGCTAGATTGGCTGGTCAGTAAGTCTCGGGATGTCTGTTTCCCCAGTGCTGGGATTATTAGGTGTGCTCTGTGGCACTGGGCTTTCTTCAGGCTCAGGTCAATACGCAGCACTACCAATTGGACCATCTCCACAGTACCCCCCCCCCTTAAAAAAGAAACCTAAATTGTGTTTACATACAACCAGAAGGATATCAGATCCCCTGAAGCCAGAGTTACCAGTGGTTATGAGTTGCCTGATAGGGGTGCTGGGAACTAAACATGGATCCTCTGCAAGAACAGCGTTCCTTTAACCACTCAGCCCCCTCCTCTCCCATTTTTTATCAAGCCAAGTCTTCCTTCATAGCTCCACCTCCCAAGTGCTAGGACCTTGGGCCTTCTGGCTGGCTCCCCTTTCAATCAGGGGACAAGGGAAGTGAAAGGTCCCTTTAGCCACTCTGCACAGCCCCACCCTGTTTTCCTTTGTGTAGGCTCAGAGGACTGGAATTTGTGGTCCCCCAGCCTCTGTCCTGTAGTGCTGAGACTACAGGCCTTTGCCACCAAGCCAACTCCACCTTCTTTGGAGGTTCCAAGAACCAAACCTATACACCCTAGGATATCAAACATAATGCGGGGTGCAGCCTATACAGCCACAGGGGACCAGTGGTAGTGGTTGCCTAGAGTGAGGCCCTTTTGAATGGGTAAAATTCCACAAAAGCTTGTTGCTTAAATGACAGTATAGTTCTTCAACTCTGATGGCGCCTCCCAAACCAGAATGACAAGCAGTAAACATTATGTAAGGTTCTCTTTTATTTAAAAGATCATTCACAAAATACCATATCCATAGACTCACTTTCTGTCATAGAACTGAATGTGTTAAGTGTGTGGAATCCCACTCTCACACTGTGTCAGCTGGTCGCCCAGCAGTGTGGATGGACGGGTCTGTTCTATCTTTTCCGCACTGGAGATGGATTAGCTCGTCTGAAAGCATCAGCTCTGATCACAACCACGCAATGCATGTCTGTCTTAAGTTAGGTATTGGTGTTACACAAATGGTTCTTATCTCAGAAGCAGAGAAGATGGCAGGCGAAGGAAGGAGCGAGAGTTCTGTAAGTTGCTGAGACCTTGCAACAAAGACAATCAAGAGCCCAGAGCAGGCTGGTGAGGAGTTGTTGCCTACCTGGCAAGCCACACACCTCCAGCCCCTTTCCCTACAGCTCTAATGGCTGGCAGGCCCCAGACCGCTCCCACTGGGACAGATGGGGACTCGGTGCCAAGAATTTTCCATTTATTCACACAGCTGTACCAGTTTTAAAAGCCTGAGCCCCTTACTCCCAGGTGGGTGCTCAGCACTCTGTGTGGAGTAAGGGTCTGCCCCACAGAGGCAGCAAGCCCAGAGTCTAGACATCCAGGTAGAGGGTCTCAACAGCCGTGCAGAGTAAAACTTATCAAAGTGCCAGACTAGGTCCTGCCACTATGACATCGGCTACGATGGGGGCAGTGCCCCCAGGAGGCCAAGCACCCCAGAAGCAGACAGACACATGGAGGGCACACTCTGCAGGCACAGCCACCCCGCAGCTCCAGCACCACCCCTGCTTCCCGCAGGCCTCAGCTGCAGGAGACGGATTGAGCTGCAGTGGGCTGCACCTGAGGGGCCTCCAGGGCTCCTGGAGAGCAGGGCACAAGCTTGCACTTGGTCTTGAGAGGAGCAAAGCCACAAGGCATGCAGGTTACCAACCACCCTCAAGGCCTGACCTGCTCCCCGTCCCTTTGGGCCTGCTGTGCCTCAACAGGCTGCTGAGGCAGGCGGTAGACCCCGATCACAGCAGCCCGTGAGGACCAGCAGGCGGGCTTTCTTTCTTGTTTTGAAAGCAAGGTGCCTCCAATACTGCGGGCTCCCCCTGGCTGGACACCAACAAGCTGCCATGGACGACCTAGCCAGCAACTCCAGCTCTTTCCCAGAAGCCACAGCAACACAGAACTCCACATGCAGGTTGGAGAGAAGCTCCAAGAGAAAGCAGAGGACAGCATGCCCGGCATGGCCAGGGCACGGAAAGAAGAGAGAGAAAGCCAAGAAAGATGAAGCAGCACCTCGCCTGCCATCCCACACGCTGGCTGCAGACAAACATCCAGACAGTGCGGAGAGGGGCAGGGAGAGGCAGAGAGAGAAGGAGAGACAGAAAAAGAGAGAGCACAAAACAGGCACTAGGATAGATATAGTAAAGCCAAGAATGTACTAGAAACCACTTGTTAACAGCTGACATGCACTCACAAGCTCTGTGTTTCCGCTGTAAGGAGGACAGCGCCAGGTGAGGAACGGGGCCTGCAGGACGTCTGGTCCGGCCACCAGGCTGGGGTCTCGCTCCAGCTCCCCACACCCCACTCCCTCCCAGCCCAAGCTCATTCTTGCTCCTTCTGAACCACTTCCTCTCGGGGCCTGGCTCCCCCGAAGATGGCTGAGTTGGGGTTGGCTACTTGGTTGAGGGGTGTGGCCACTGTCCGAGGTTTAAGCTGCAGCCGTGGCCTCTGTGCTCGTTCCTCTGAGGGACAGAAAAGTGGGTTACCAAGATGAGCTTCATCAGGGTGATGGCCATTCAGGAGACCTGTGACTTAGACCACTTTTTTGAGATAGGGTCTCTCATAGCCAAGGCTGGCCTCAAACTTGCTATGTAGCAGGACCCTGAATTCTAGATCCTCCTGCCTCTACCTCCCCAGGGCTGGGATTAAGGGACATCATGATGGATCCAGGCACCTTTCTAAACAGCCTCTTAAAATTTCTATGTCTGACACTTAAGCAAGGCCAGCTTTGCACTTGGGAGTGATGAGGGAGGGACAAGTATGTGGGGCAGGAAGGCAAGTTTACAGAGGACTGTGTTCTCAGCAAGGGCCAGGGAGGGCTGCCGTACCTTCTGTGGGTTCTCTGAAGTCCATGTTGGAGCCACGAAGGGGAGGGCCATCTCGGAAGCGACTCCCCATCGGAGGGCCTGCTCTCCGGTCTCCAGTGCGACTACCTCCCCTGCCCCCTAAGAAGTCATCCCTGTAGCCTGAAGAAAACAGAGGAAAGCATGGAGTCAACAACTGCTTACACTACTTCATCACAGACACAGATGGTGTTCTGGGAACTGAATGAATTCAACTTTCACTTGTTTTCTAAGGGCCTTACTGGTTATGTAAGACCACACCAACTCTTGAACTCATCAAAAAATCTGCCTGCTTCTCCTGAGATTAAAGGGGTGTGCCATTATGTTCTGCTTTGAATTTATCTTTAAAAAATGACTTATTAGGGCTGGAGAGATGTTAAGAACGCCAACTGCTCTTACAGAGGACCCGGGTTCGATCCCCAGCACCCACATGGCAGATGAGAACCGTCTTTAACTCCAGTTCCAGGGGAATCCAACGCCCTCTTCTGACCTCCGCGGCACTGCACGACAGGGTGCACCAACCTACATGCAGACAGTACACTCATACACATACAAGAATAAAAGAATGACTTATTTTCATTTTCTGTGTATGAGCATTTGCTGTCATGTGTGTGTATCACATATGTTCCTGTGAAGATCAGAAAAGCACGCCAGATCCCCTGGAACTCGAGTTAAGGACAAGTTTGTTAGCTGAACCCAGATCAGCCAGTGCTCTTAATCTGAGCCATCTCTCTAGCTCCCTGGGTCTTTGAGACATGGTCTTCCTGTAGCCCCAGCTGGCCTGAAACTCAGAGATCTGCCTCCCTCTGCCTCTCAAGTGCTAGGATTAAAGATGTGCACAACCATGCCCGGCCTGGTATTTTAATTCTTTTAGCATGTCTAGAATTGAAGATTTTTTTCCAAAAAACACACACCTCAGTCCGTCTGCTTCTCTGCATTGTCTCTTGCACTACTGAGTACTGAGCATGTTAGGTAAATGTTCTTCTACTGAGCCTCACCCCCAGCTCCTCACTAGGAGATTCTAGGCAGGTGGCTCTACCACTGAGCCACCCGTGCCCCAAACCCTTAGTGGCCAGGGTTCCAGGCTGTGTAGATAAGTGGAAAAATAAATATAATATGGAAACTTACAAGTATTCACACAAAATAATAAGACCCTAAGATGAAATTAAAACACCAACTCACTTAATTTTGCCTCTGTTGTGATTGGCTGTAGGCCACTCTTAACACTTAAAGTCCAAGATAGTAATAAGTACCAAATAGGCCATCCCCTCAGAGGGCACCACCCTTGCCTCTGTGCTGAGACTCCACAGCATAAACTATATCTCAAAGATGCCGGGATTATCAGCATACAGAAGGCTTTTTCTCAAGAGTCAGGACTAGTGCTAATACAGCCAAGACTATATAGGGAGCCCATTTTGAAACAGGACTTTGGTGACGACACATTAAAAAAAAAAAAAAAA
>VZQC01011125.1:955469-967025 GCA_009823505.1 Rhizomys pruinosus
AAAAAAAAAAAAAAAAAAAGCTTTGATATCAGCACTCTGGAGGCAGAGAGGCAGGTGAATATGTGCATCTCTGTGAGTTCACGTCCAGCCTCCCTTTTGCCCCAGTCTTCTAAGGGAGCAAAAGGGAGATCCTGTCTCAAAGAGCACCCCCCACCCCCAAGCAATCACACTGAATCTCCACAGATTTAGAACCAATAGGTGCATGGCTTCTGGCAAACACATCTGAATGGATGCAAGGTCCCCCATACTGGTCTGGACGAGGGAGTCTAGGTCACCTGGAGGAGTACGGAATGTACCTCAGGTTCATGGGGATGAGAACGGGCCTGTTTTCTCTGTCTCCCTGTTCAAGACTGACACTCTCTCTCCATGCACATGAATTACTTCCATAATTAAGAAACCAAGGGTCTGGCTAGATGGCTCAGTGGTTAAAAATTGCTTGTCAACAAGGCTAAAGACCCAAGTTTGATCCACATGGCGTCCATGAGAAAACCAAATTCCACAACCTGCCTTCCATATGTGCACACACAGGAGGGCACACAGTCACAATCTACCTTCCATATGTGGACACACGCAGGAGGGCACACACAGTCACAACCTGCCTTCCTTATGTAGACACACACAGAGTGCACGCAGTCACAACCTGCCTTCCATATGTGGACACACGCAGGAGGGCACAGACAGACAGACACACACACACACACAAAATGGAAGAAACAAAAGTAGAGATAAAAGAGCTTGTAAGGGCAACCTTTCACAAAGGCCTGCCATGTAAACCGACCTCCCAAGTAGACCCCACCGATACCTCTAGGTTGACTAAAGAGCAATAATACTAAAGTGGAGCCTGCACAACACAAAGGACCTTTCAAGCAAATGAATGATGCCCAGGATCCAAGGCTCTGAGCTTTTTTGGGCATTTCTGGCACCTCTATGCAATGCCATTTCTAGAATCACTGATAGTTCATTTCACACACGAAACCACGGAGGAGTGCCCTGACTTTGGCCCAGCAGCAGGAACAGTTACACACCAGAGTCATGGGCCTAGCCCCTGATCTACATGCTTAGCTGTGCCTGGGTCCCTTCAGGAAAGTCTCAATGATGAAAAGAGCTAAAGTAGTCAGGCTAGGCACTCTCTAGATGCAAAGAGGAGCAGGGGTGGGAAGTGTGTTCGAGTCAAATACTGATACCAGAGTTGAAGTCATCTCGGGAATCCCATCCACCTCTAGACTCTCGAGAGCCACCCATTCCTGTAGATATACAAAAAAGATCAAGTTCAGGTCACATCATTACCTGACTAACTGGAAAAACTTATTTGGAAGATGTGATGGGAGGCCAATGAACCACTCCAGTCTGTGCTGCCCACAGAAACCCCCAGGCCTGCAGACACACTGCTGCTCTAAGCTTAGAACAGCTCTCAAGCTCCCAAGGACCCAGCAGGCCTCTGAGCCAGTGCTCAGTAAGTGATGCGTAGGAGTGGCAGGCTGCGTGGAGTGCGCAGCAAGCTGTGTCCAGCCTGAGAACAGCTCATCACCTCTGTCATCAGGTCCGCCTTTCCTGAATCCAAAGCCACCTTTATCTTGTTTTCTGCCTTCTGCAATGTCCACACGAAGTGACCGGTCACCCAAGAGCTGATGACAAGGGGGAAAAACTTAAGTATCAACAGAACACACAGCTCAGCTGCTGTCTGGGCAGGGCAAGCTGGGATACTTACTGCGCCGTCATATGTCAGAGCCTCCTTCAGGGAATCCACCTCATCGAATTCTACATAGCAGAACCCTGGAAAAGAACAAGCCAACTTGCCTACTCCAGTCCTGCACTACCCTGTTTGCGCCACCTCTTGACACTACAGTCAGCAACATGTGTTATCTGGGTGACGGCAGAGCCCAGAACATGGCTAGTATTTCCTATTCCCTCCTGAGATGATGTCTCCTGTAAGCCCAGGCTGGCCTCAAACTGGAGCTGGAGCTGAGGATGATCTTCAACTTCCCATCTCCTGTCTCTACCTCCAATGCTGGGATTGTAGGCTTAGACCACAATGCCTGGTGTATGTGGTACTAGGAATGAAGCCCAGGCTTTGTGCATGCTAAGCAAGCACTCTTATTAGCTAAGAGCTTATAAACTCCAGCCCCATCCCCCTATGATATCATTGCTTGGTAGCGAACACCAACCTGCGCTGTAGGGATTCTGTGAGGGCAACTGGGAGAAGCTCAAATTCAAGGAGGCAATAATGGCAGATACATACCTCAGAGTTCTATCCTGCAAGAGGCAAACCCCCAAACTCATACTACTGAAGCAGCCTGAAGCTGGGCTGACTCAGAAACCCTTATGCAGATCTGGTTTCCTAGTGTTCACAAGTACGAAAGCTGGCAACTGACCTGTGTCTGGTGATGGGTTGGCACACTGCACAGCAGGTGTACCTTGTGTGCAAAGCTACCACCTCCACAAGCTTTCTGCTCTGGTTGCGTTTACAGCCCGCATTGAGGTCGGGGAGGCAGGATATGCTCACCCATCATTCCCATCCTTGGCCCAAACCACCATAAACTGGAGTGCGGACACCAGCTGGTGTATCTGAACACTGAGCTCACCAAACAAATTACCAAGTAAGGCTAAGCACTGAGGTTATATCTGGATTTTACAACAGAATTACAGGGAATCTAAAGCAAAATTAGTCAGCTAAGGACAAACTTTTTTAAAAGTTGTCTTCAGGGTGGTGAAATGGCTCAGTGGGTAAAGGCACTTGCCACCAAGCCTAGTGGCTTGAGTCAGATCCCTAGTACCCACATGGTGAAAGGACAGAAACGACTGGCAACCTGCCCTGACTTCCACACCTGTGCTTCTAACATGTGGACACAGACATATAGTAGGGAAATAAATGTTTATAAAACATCCTGCTACAAACCATATAATGTGTGAAACACTTTTCCCCCAGGGGGATATACAGACTTGGGAAGGGCCAGATGTTCAGGAGCAAAAGCTAGCTGACTAATGCATTTTTACCCTCCCCAGACCCACAACCCCCTCCCAAACTCACCTTTAAATTTGTCGGTGTCTTTGTCTCTGACTAGCCGCACACTCCGTATGCTGAGATCCTTGAAGATAGCATCTATGTCACCCTGAACTGTATTAAAAGGGAGATTTCCTACGTAAGCTGTGTAGGGGGGCTCTGTGGGCAGCTCCTTCTGGCTGCGGGAACCATGGCCACCAGCATTGCCACGGGACCTGGAAGGAAATGCCACAGGTCAAGGTTCTCGAAGCCCCACCCAACAGGTCTACCATGCTGTTTCCTTCCACTCTCTCAGAGTAATTTACTAGAGCTGGAGAGGTGGTTCAGTGGTTAAGAACACTGGCTCCTCTTGCAGAAGACCCAGGGTTCAATTCCCAGCATCCACACGGCAGCTAACAATTGCCTGAACTCCAGTTCCAAGGGATCTGCCATCCTCTTCTGACTTCCTTGTGCATTCATGACACATACAAAAAGGGCAATACACACATTATGCATGTAAAATAAAAATAGTAAATATTGGGGCTGGAGAGATGGCCTAGTGTTTAAGAGCGCCGACTGCTCTTGCAGAGGACCCGAGTTCGATTCCCAGCACCCACATGGCAGCTGAGAACCGTCTTTAACTCCAGTTCCAGGGGAATCCAACACCCTCTTCGGACCTCCGAGGCACTGTACGACACGGGTGCACAGACCTACATGTAGACAGTACATTTATACACATAAAGAATAAAAAATTAAAAAAATATTAAAAAATATAATTTACCCAAAGTCACCTGCTTCTGGTGACAGAAACGGCCATAGAAACACAGAATGTAAGTAAACACTGGACAAGACAGTCCAAAAAGCCCAGCTAAAACAACTCCCCCATTGAGCTAGAGCCTGGACTTGAACTGTTCACAGGGCAAAATCCAAGCTGATGACTCCGCAGTGACTCTGCAGTACATGAAAGGGAAGCACTCAGGAGGCAAGGCAGGACAGTAAGGAATCCCCAAAGAGAGCCCTGCGTGGTGGTACACGCCTTTAATCCCAGCACTCATGAGGCAGAGGCAGGTGGATCTCTGCGAGTTCAAGGCCAGCCTGGTCAACACAGGGAGTTCCAGAACAGCTGGGGCTGCAGGGAGACTCTCTCTCTCTCTCTCACACACACACAAGGGAAAGATGGCTCAGTAGTTAGAGCCAGCATAGCTGAGATCTGTGAACTCCAGGTTCATTAAGAGAACCCATGAAAACTAAGGTGGAGAGTGATTTCAGGGAAAGACGCCCGACATTGACCTCTGTCTTAACACCACACAGTCAGGCAGGCAAATAAACCAGAAGAGTGCAGGGCATGGCTGTGCATGCCTGCAGTTAGGAGGTGGAAGCTGGAGGATAAAGCAAGGTCATCCTTAGCTACACAGTGAGTTGAAGGCCAGCCTGGGCTATATTAGACCCTGTCTGGAAAGCAGGCCAGAAAACACTCCAAAGAGACTGGCCAGAAGGGATGCCCCTTTCCAGGAGAGATTCTCAAACACTTTCAGCATACTACCTTGGGACTGGGCCATGGGAATGTAAAAAGCCATCTGAGCATCTGAAGACCATACTATGAAAGCCCAGAGTCAGCACCGGGTGAGACTGCAGATGAACAGTGCTTCAGACCAATGCGTTCTCTCAGGACACCTCTCTACATCTTTCTTTCTTGGGAGGGAAGGGCATAAGGCCAGGCCACTACTGACCTTCTGATGACCTGTCAGGAGGTGGGTCATCTAGCCTTGAGGTTGTGTGGGTGGCACATGTAGCAGGAATATGCTAGACACAGGATGTGACTCACCCCTACCAGTGGAGGACAGTGCAAGCTCTCATCACACTACTCCCAACACCATGTGACTTTAGAGTTATCCATTTGGTATTTTCAGAAACAGTGATTCTAGGTAATAGAAACCGTGAAAGGAACCATAAAAGGCAAACAGCCAATGCCTTAAAAGCACCTGATGCAAGGTGAGCACAGGCACGATGAAGACAGGCCCAGGACTGAGATGCCAGGCTGTCCAACCCCTACCTAAGTCCAGGGGACCCAAGAGGTTATGGTTTGGACAGGCACTCATTCTCATTCACATGTGGCTTTAGGAAAGGCAGAAAGCCTAAGTTCCAGCAGAGCAGTACCTGAAGGGCTGAACATCAGGTGGCAGTGCTTCACAGCTGGCTGGGGACAGGATGTGCTAGGCTCCCTATGATCACTCTGCCTACCTACAGTCAGTTCCCAGGCCTCAGCTACAGGGAATTTACTCACTGTAACTTTTTTTTTTTATGGTCTTTGAGACAGGGTCCCCCTGTAGCCCCTGCTGTCCTTGAACTCAGAGATCCTCCTGCCTCTGCCTCCCGAGTGCTGGGATTAAAGGCATGTACCACCATGCCCGGCTCAATGCAATACTGAAGTGTCTGTCCACCTTCTACAACAGCACCCTGAGTAGAACCTCTGCCAATCACAGGTTACTTCTGTGCCTCAGTTCATTTTTCCACATAGTCCGGGGTTGGCCTCCACAGTGCTGACATTTTAGGTGGGGCTAGCATATCCAGCTGTGCTTGTTTTGTCCGTTACTTTATAAATACCCGAAACCTTAGTTTCATAAAGGAGTTTAATTGACTATAAACCACTTCATAAATACTGAGAACAATATAAAATTTAGTAACTCCAGAGTCTTTACAGACTGCTACACTTGAGCCAGCAAAGAAGGCAAACTGGGGACCTAGCAGGCAAAGAGGTGCCCCAGGCCTCATGCCTAAGTCAGTTCCAATACTCATATCAAGGCCTGTGCTTCCGACTCCCAGGCTCCACATGCCACCATGGAGCCACCTCTCTGCTATGTTTACTACCTATTTATTAGCGAAAACCAAGTCATCTTTGACATGACGCAGAAGTTTCAAAGCAAACGTAGTTCAGGAAATCCAACTCTCAGCTCCAAGTGTGACCCAGTCACTAAATACTGGACTGTCTATGAAGGTCAGAGCAAGACACAGGGAAGGCCCTAACCCTGAGTCCTGCCCTTCAGGGGCTGAACCAGCCCAGTGTGGGAATCTGCGAATTACCTCACAGAAGAAAACAGACTCTAAAGGTGGACTAAGCAGATCCCCAGAGAAACAGACCAGAGGGCAGGCCACTTCAGAGGAAACCAACCAGGTCCAGGATGTCACTCAATGTCAGCACCACACATGGAAGCCAATCAGAGAAAAGTAAAGATCGTTGGGGAAACACTGGATCCCACTAAGCAGAATTGGTCTAACTGGCTTAGTGAGCAAAGGCCTATGACTAGCTACATGGGAGGTAGGGGAGCCTCAACCCCCCCGCCTCAAAAAAAAACAAACAAAAAACAAAAAAACCCCCACAAACCTCCCCAAAATCCCGTCTGGAGAGATGGCTCAGCATTTAAGAACCCAGGTTTGGAGTCCCGGCACCACATGGTGCTAACTATAGCCCGTAATATCAGTTCCAGAGGACCCAATGTCCTCTTCTGATCTCTGCAGGCGTTGCACAAAGGTACACTTATACGCATGCAGACAATGACTCGTACACATAAAATAAAAATATTAAAAAAAAAATCCATTAATGCCAGGTGTGGTGGCGCACACCTTTAATCCTAGCACTCGGGAGGCAGAGGCAGGCGGATCTTTGTGAGTTCAAGGCCAGCCTGGTCTACAGAGTGAGTTCCAGGACAGCTGGGGCTACAGGAAGACCCTGTCTGGAAAAGGCAAAAATAAATAAATAATCCATTAAAGCCAGGCGTGGTGGCCCATGCCTTTAATCCTAGCACTTGGGAGGCAGAAGCAGGAGGATCTCTGTGAGTTCAAGGCCAGACTGGTCTACACAGAGTGTTCCAGGACAGCCAGAGCTATAGGGAGATCCTGTCTAAAAAAGACCAAGGTGGGGGGGAAGTTGGGCTTTAGTGCCTGCCCAGCATGCAGGAAGCCCCCTGGGCTCCATCCCTAACATCACACAAACCAGGTGTGATGGTACATTCCTACGACTTCAGCACTGCGGAGGGACAGCCAGGAGGCATCCTCAGCTATGTTCCAAGCCATTACAACAAGCACACATGACGTGTGTGGTGTGTATGCTTTAATCCCAGCACAGGAAGGAGGAAGAACCAGGAGGACCTCTATTGAGATCCAGGCCAGCCTAGATAGACCATCTCAAAAAAAAAAAAAAAAAAAAAAAAAAAAAAAAAAAAAAAAAAAAAAGCAAAGAAATAAATGAATTTTTTGTTTTGTTTTTTAATGAAAAAGACAACAACCTCACGGCCGTTGCTCTGCTGTCCTCTCACTATCCTTGCTCAGGCTCTGGTTGCTGAAGGCCTAAGAGGAAGCTTCCTCACAAGTGACCTACATCTTGCAGTTGTGCTTTGCACAAACCAAGGCAGCGGTAAAAAAGTCAGTCCCACAACACACACATTAGTATTAGGATTTCACAACTGAGGCCAGTCTGGGCCACAGAGACCTTGTCTCAAAACAAAACAGAGCCAAGAGTGGCGGCAGGAGGAACAGAAGTTAAACGCACTCGTCCATGACCTAAGCAACGCAACAATCATAGGACCACCTCAAAAACAAAAAGTCATTAAAAAATCTTCCACTATTGAAGGATTTTTTTATAAGGAAAAGGTGATCTGTTAATACTACTTCCATTTTCAGATACTGTATAATGAAATGTGCCAATATTTGCAAGATCCACAGAATGCTACCAAAATCCGAAACCCATGTTTATTATTTTTATTTTTATTTTTTGGTCTTTTTGAGACAGGGTCTCCCTGTAGCCCCAGCTGTCCTGGAACTCACTCTTTAGACCAGGCTGGCCTTGAATTCACAAAGATCCGCATGCCTCTGCCTCCCGAGTGCTAGGATCACGCCCGGCTCCAAACCCATGTTTAAACGTATAACCCTGGAAGAATCAAGCTAGGACAGATCTGAATGGTGAGATCTGATTCCAGGTGATTTCCACTCTGAAATCACCCACCACAGAAGCCCCCTCTACATCAAGACCACCCATGAAAATATTAACCGGAAAAGCCAGGGAAACACTCCTCCCTTTCTAACTAACCACCTGCATAACGCTGGACATCCTTCCCAAGGTGTCAACCACAGCAGCACATCACCAGAGTAGGGGTGGCAGGGATTCTGTATGTCATTTTTTTTTTTTTTTTGGTCTTTTTTTGAGATAGGAAATCTCTTTTTTAGTCCCAGCTGGCCTGGAACTAGCTATACAGACCAGGCTGGCTTTGAACTCAGAGATCCGCCTGACTCTACCTTTGGTCTAAAAAGAGTACTGGGATTAAGGGAGTGTGCCACCTCATCCAGCTTTGCTTGTTTTTTTTGAGACAAGGTCGTAGCTCTGGCTAGGCTGGAACTCTGAGATCCACCAATTTCTCTCTCCTAAGTGCTGAGATTAAAAGCATGTGCTACCATGCCTGGCTGCTTTTTTTTTTTTTTTTGAGACAGGGTCTCTTTGTTGCCCCAGCTGTCCTGGAACTATGTAGACCAGGCTGGCCTTGAACTCAGAGATCCACCTTCTTCTGCCTCCCAAGTGCTGGGTTTAAAGGTGTGCACCACCAATACCTGGTGACATTTTTTGTTTTCCTTTTTAATTATGCCTATGGAGGTCAGAAGGCATCAGGTCCCCTGACACTGGATTTATAGAAGGTTGTCAGCCTCCACGTAGGTGCTGGGAATTGAATCCGGGTCTTCTGTAAGAACAGCCAGTGCTCTTAACCAGTGAGCCATCTCTCCAGCCCTGACATTTGTTTTACAAGTATGTATGTATGTATGTATGTATGTATGTATGTATGTACGTACATCATGTGTATGCAATGCTGGTGGAGGCCAGAGGAGGGCATCAGATTTCCTTGAGCTGGAGATGTAAGTGATAGCTGCCACTTGGGTACTGGGAACCCAACCTGGGTCCTCTGCAAGAGCAGCCAGTGCTCTTAACCACTGAGCCATTTCTCCAGCCCTGAAACAAGACATTTAAAAAACGTGTAGTGGCTTATGCCTGTAGCCCTAGCATTCAGAAGGTTGAGACAGGAGGATTGCCATGAGTATGAAGGTAGTTTGGGATGCATGGGGAGTTCCAGGCCAACATGGGGTAACGTGTGGAGAACCAAAAGTAAAATAAGAGATCAGTAAGGCTTCAGGTTTGATCCCTGGAACAAAAGGAGTGATCCACCATCAAGGCTTTTCTTTTTTCCCCTTTTCCTTGGGGTCTCCTTATGTAGCTCTGGCTAGAGAAGTGAACTTGACAGATCTGCTCTGCAGGGCTCTAAGCCCTAGCTTCACGTGAACTGTTTTCTAGAGAGCTCATGGGAAAAGCATTCTCGGTAATTCTTCAGAGAGGACAACGGTCAGCAGCAGTTGAAGAGATGGCAGCAAACCCTGACAGCAGGAGCACAACACGCAGATGCCCAAACACCCCAGCCCCTCCTTCCAAGTCCCACTCTAGACTTTTCCCTCTCTTTAATTCTTTGATAATGGGTTTCAAGATGGCATCCTCCTTTTTGGTTACATCAAGGTCCTCCCACAGGGCAGGCAAGCACTATCCTATTGAGTCTATGAGTTGATCCCCAGCCCTCATTCACGACATTCTGATTTGTCTATCACTGTACTTTCTTCACATTACCCCTTCACAGCCCCCTTTACACCCCCCTCCCATCTTTCCATGCACCTTTCAGGCCACCCCCCACCCCCCAAGCAAGACTTTATCAGCACTGTGAGTCCTCCTCTAGACTTACGGGTTACCTACTAGACAAGTGCACACACAGGATCCCAATCTTTTTTGTGGGGAGGCACTAAACAACTAAAGAAATAAAACAGCTATTTGACAAGCACTAATCATGCATCTGGGGGCTGGAGAGATGGCCTAGCGGTTAAGAGCATCGACTGTTCTTGCAGAGGACCCGGGTTCGATCCCCAGCACCCACATGGCGGCTGAGAACCGTCTGAAACTCCAATTCCAGGGGAATCCGACACCCTCTTCTGACCTCCGTGGCATTGCACGACACGGGTGCACAGACCTACATGCAGACAGTACATTCATACACACACAAAAAAAATCATGCATGTGACAAACATTTAATCAGTTTCCTGTGTTTTAGGCAGCCAGTGCAACAGCCTTGGGGACAGAGGAGTTTCTGGACTCAGGCACATGACTACCTCATGAAGTAAAGAATGAAAGGGTTAAGCAGCAGTGGAGACAGCAGTTTCCACAGGCTACTCAGCTCAGCCTTAAGGAGACTGTACACTAAATAAAAGACTAAGATGCTAACTGGTGTCCTGCCCACTTCACCACAATAGAAGTTGGCTGCAGAGGAGCACACCTACAAGCACCTGGGAATCACAAAGACTGCTGAGTTTGAGCCTGCCTGGGCTACATGGTGAGATTATTGTTTCAAAAGGCAAAAGAATAAAAGAGATAAACCCTACAAAGCTTAGAGGCCAGAATTATAAGCCCCTCTATGGGAACCTGACAAAACATTTTTTTCCTGACAGGGTCTCAACTGGAGCTCAGGCTACCCTTAAGCTTGAGATCCTCCTGCTTCAGCCGAAAAGAAAAGGGGGAGTGCTGGAATTATGAGGCACC
This sequence comes from Rhizomys pruinosus, assembly GCA_009823505.1. Taxonomy (NCBI): domain Eukaryota; kingdom Metazoa; phylum Chordata; class Mammalia; order Rodentia; family Spalacidae; genus Rhizomys; species Rhizomys pruinosus. The sequence continues at coordinate 966,065 of VZQC01011125.1, forward strand.
ACGCTCCTGGCTCTTACATTTGTTTTGGGGGCAGAGTCTAGCACGGGCTAGTCTTGACCTTGTGTTCAAAGTGATCCTTCTGCCTCAGTCCCCCAAGTAGGACAACTCCTACACCGCCATCAAACTTTAAGAACACTCTAGCCAATTCTATGAAGCACCTATCAATTTCAGTTCCTGCTGGCTAAGAAAGACTAAGTTCTCATAGGCAGTGCTGCCATTATAAATGTAAACTCAGTGTTAATTTGTACCGATCAGGAAGACACTCTAGCACCTGGGTATGGTAGGCTGTAATCCCTGCACTTCAGAGGCAGGAGGATCTTTGCAAGTTCCTGGCTAGCCTGATCTACATATAAGTTTGCAGGCCTGTCAAGGTTACATAGCTGAGACCCTACCTCAAAACAACAAAACTAAGCAACCAAACAACAAAACAAAGGATAATTTAGCAGACTGCAGAACAATGTCCATTCAAGAGCTAGTATAATCAACTCTTAATTGTGTTTTGATTTGCTAGAGAACAATACATTCCCAGGCCCTTGCTCCATGCTGAGGCTGGGGCTGTGCTGCACAAGCTGGAGAAAGACGTGCTTTTTAGCCATTACTTCCGGACAACCGCTAGGCAATAAAACACAAAGACAAACAGGCTTACATGGGAGGCTAGAGAAAGGAACTTGGTGAAGAGTTTGAGGCCAGCCTAGGTCACATAAAATCTTGTCTTAAAGCTCAATTTAAAAAAAAAAAAAAAAGGGGGGGGGAGATGGCTGGAGAGATGGCTCAGCAGTTAAGAGTGCTGACTGCTCTTGCAGAGGACCCGGGTTGATTCCTAGCACCCACATGGCAGCTAAGATTAACTCCAGTTCTAGGGGAATCCGACGCCCTCTTCTGACCTCTGCAGCATTGCATGACATGGGTGCACCAACCTACATGCAGACAGTACACTCATAAACATAAAAAAAAAAAAAAA
>VZQC01011125.1:969787-996827 GCA_009823505.1 Rhizomys pruinosus
AAAAAAAAAAAAAAAAAAAAGTGAAACTCTACAAACCAGGCTTAGGTCATAGTTGGTCCTTGTACCTGTCATCCTATAGCTTCACAGCTGAGACACACTATCCCACCAAGGTGTTCTGGACTAAGGTAAAGTCCATCATACAAGCAAATGATGCAGTACAAGTCAGGCCTTCTAGTCCATGTTGATCCTCTGCCGGGCACAGCTGGCCAACTCTCCTGCCATATTACTCAATTTCAAATTCAGATGCCAACAGCTGGGCCTCTTATAAAACTCTGCTCAGGTACAAATGAGCACAAACTCACCAACAGGGCTTTATTGCTTGGGCTCCTCCTGGCTCAGGCTCCTGGTAGCTGGCTGGGATTACAGGTTTACAAAACCAGATCTGGATTCAACAGATTTTTAAAGCTATGTTAAGAAACTAAAGCACAGGCTGGAGAGATGGCTCAGGGACTAAGAGCACTGGTTGGTTTTGCCGGGCGTGGTGGTGCACGGCTGTAATCCCAGCACTCAGGAGGGAGAGGCAGGCGGATCTCAGGGAGTTCAAGGCCAGCCTGGTCTACAGAGCAAGTTCCAGGCCAGCTGGGGCTACAAGGGAGACCTTGCACTGGCTGGTTTTGCAGAGGACCCAGGTTTGATTCCCAGCACCCACATGGTGGCTAACAACCATTTGTAACTCTAGTTCCAGGGGAATCCAACACCTTATTCTGACCTGTTTGGGTATTTCATGACACAGGTGCACTTACACACATGCACCCAGTACACTCAAACACATAAAAATAAAATACTAAAAACAAGAAAACTGTATCTGGATGCCAGAGTAGTGGAGCACACCTTTAACTCCAGCACTCAGGAGGGAGAGGCAGGTTTCTCTGAGAGATCTAGATCAGCGCCATCTATGCTGTTAGTTCCAGGCCAGCTGGAGCTACAGGAGATCCTGTCTCAGAAAAAAAAGAAAAAAATTAGAGCTGGCATGGTGGAAGCACATTCCTTTAATCCCAAAGCACAGAATTTAGGAGGCAAAGGCATGTGGATCTATTGAGTTCCAGGCCAGCCAGGGTTACAGTGAGGATGGTGAGACCTTGTCTCAAAAGGAAAAAGAGGGGCTGGAGAGATGGCCTAGAGGTTAAGAGCACCGACCGCTCTTGCAGAGGATCCGGGTTCAATCCTCAGCACCCACATGGGGGCTGAGAGCAGTCTTTAGCTCCAGTTCCAGGGGAATCTGACGCCCTCTTCTGACCTCTGCGGCACTGCATGACACAGGTGTGCAGACCTGCATGCAGACAGTATACTCATACACATAAAAGAATAAATTTTAAAAAATAAAAAAAATAAAAAAAAAAAGGAAAAAGAAACTGAGTAACTAGATGTGGTAACATACACCTGCAATTATGTCACTTAGGAGGTGGAGGTAGGAGGACCAGAAGCTCAAAGTCACTCTCAGCTGTACAATGAGTTTGATGCCAACGTGGGCTACGTTTTTTTGACCCTATCTCAGAGAGCAGTGAGGGGCAAGAGGAGAAACTGAGCAACATATTCTCACATGAACGTGGCAGCTGGAAAACTCCAGGTAAAATTCAGGAGGCTTCACAAGCAGGGAATTTTAGACTGGCAGCCTGAGATGATGGTACCAGAGTCTCTGGTCAGCTTTGGGACAGCATCTGGGAATCATTTTCATCTACCTGGTAATAGCTGAAGTGAATTGCATCTTAAGAAATAGAGCCAGTCCAGGTGTGGTGGTGCACACCTTTAATCCCAGTGCTCGGGAGGCAGAGGCAGGCAGATCTCTGTGAGTTCAAGGCCAGCCTGGGCTACATATTGAGCTCCAGGCCATCTGGGATTAAAGGGAGACCCTGTCTCAAAAAGACCAAAACAAACAAATGAACAAACAGACCTGGGCATGGTGACTCAGGCCTTTAATCCTAGCACTCAGAGGCAGAGGCAGGTGGATCTCTGTGAGTTCAAAGCCAGCCTGGTCTACATACTGAGCTCCAGGCCAGGTAGGACTACAGGGAGATCCTGTCTCAAAAATACCCCCCCAAAATAAAATAAAATACACATATATTATTCTTTTATGTGTATTGCCTGGATGTGTGTAAGAGCACCTGCAATGCCCATTAAGTCAGAAGTAGGTGTCTGATCCCCTGGAACCGGAGTTACAAATGGTTGTTAGCCCACTGGATGCTGGTAACTGAACCTGGGTCTTCTGGAAGAGCAATCAGTGCTGAGCCACTTCTCCAAGCCTATGAATTGCATCTTAAGAGAATTTTATCTTCTCCCACAGCCAAAAATTGAAATTTAATAACATCTATCTTGACCTCTTCCTCACCACCAAAAGGTTGGCCAATTTATTCAAAGGCAATTCTTTCCATTTTTTTTCTTTTCTTTTTTAGGCAGGATCTCATTATATAGCCCAAGGTGGCCTTAAACTTGTGATTCTCCTGTCTCAATCTCTGGAGTGCTATTCCAGGTGGCCCATTCCAACCTCTGGTTAAAGGCAGTATTTTGAAATAAATTCCTAGTCTTAGTGTACTATTAGTACCTACTACAGTTCCAATGCAAGTATAACCCTCTTGGGCCTGCCTTTAACTGAACCTCTGTTTAAGATTTCTTCTAGGCCAGGTGTGATAAGGCATGTTTTTTTTTTTTTTCAAATTGTAAATTCTTTTTATTTTTTTTATTATTATTTATTTCTGTATGTGTATGAAGGTACTGTCTGCATGTAGGTCTGTGCACCCGTGTCGTGCAATGCCGCGGAGTTCAGAAGAGGGTCTCGGATTCCCCTGGAACTGGAGTTCTCCTGGAATTGGAGTTACAGACAGTTCTTAGCTGCCATGTGGGTGCTGGGGATCGAACCTGGGTCCTCTGCAAGAGCGGTCGGAGCTCTTAACCGCTAGGCCCAATAAGGCATGTTTTTAATTCCAGGACCTATGAGGCAGAGGCATGTGGATTTCTGTGAGTTCAAAGCCAGTATGGTCTACACAGGGAGTTGAGGTCAGCCAAGAGTACACAATAAAATCCTGTCTCTGGGGCTGGAGAGATGGCCTAGTGGTTAAGAGAGCTGACTGCTCTTGCAGAGGACCCAGGTTTGATCCCCAGCACCCACGTGGCGGCTGAAAACAGTCTTTAATTCCAGTTCCAGGGGAATCCGATGCCCTCTTCTGACCTCCGTGGCATTGCACGACACAGGTGCACAAACCTACATGCAGACAGCACATTCATACACATACAAGAATAAAAAAAAATTAAAAAAATATTTTAAAAAGTATCCTAGGACTGGGAGAGAGCATGGAACCCGAGTTCTATTCCCAGAACCCCCACAAAAAGCCAAGCAAGGAGGTACATACGTGTAATCCCAGAACTGGGGAGGCAGAGACAGCCAGGTCTCTGGAGCTCACTGGCTGGTCAGCCTATCCTAATTAGTGAGCCCTGGTCCATGGGAGTGACCCTGTCTCAAAANAAAAAAAAAAAAAAATCCTGGCTCAACCTCTCCCCTGCCAAAGATGACTTTTGGTATTTCTAAATCTTTTTTTTAAAACTGATAAAACCTAGTTGCTAATTTTCAACAGAAATGAAGTATAAATTTAATGATGTCTACAAAACTACCCCAAAGGCATTCATTCTTAGCATTTCACCCAACACCTCTTTGCATTTTATTAGCACATAAAATATTCATTGGAATGCAGGTGGCTCCACCTCACCTTAATTTCCTACCTAGGAGGATACCTGGTTCACTTCTGTACCAAAACCAGCCTGACTCATTCCCAAACCTAGCTCTTGAGAAGTGATCATCCTTCACCTAACAAAGGATGCTGCTACAAGGACTACAACTGGAAGAGCCCTCTCTCCTGTAAAAAGGATGTGGAGGCCAAGTGTCCTGGACAAGTAAGATACTTAATTAGCCTACTTTATTAAATTCTGCAGTCCTATGTATTTTACTTTTTTTTTTTTTAAAGCAAGCACTTTAAGTGTGTTTAGTTATACAGCAGTACTGGGGATCGGATCGAACCTAGGACTTCAGGAATGCTAGGCAATAGCTGTTACTGAGACACAACCTTAGGTGGCAATGTATATTTTAAAAACAAAAATCAGTTGTTGCTTTTGCGGATTAAACAGCAGGAGCTTTCTCTTCACTAGTGCAGGGTTGTTATTGCTGACGCCTTTTTTCTTTTAAAGAGGGTACTTTATTTCACACATAAAGTACGTATACACAGACACAGACACAGTGTGGTCAGCATTTAACAAGAACGAGGCTACACGCGATTCTCTCTCCAGGTAGGGAGAAACTAAGAAAAATTAACCATTTTCCGCCAGCAGGTAACGTAACACCTGCCAATAAGGAATTCTGAACCCAAGATTAATAAACATACACACACCCCACTACAATATATCTGTTTTGAGCTTTCCTGCCTGTCTCCGCAGAATGGACCCACCCAGGATCGAGCCCCAAAGCGGAAGGAAATCGCCCCTCTCGTGGCCCGGAAACCTCACTGGGTCCGCGGGCCTCACGTAGAAGCGACTCCGGGACCCCAGCGCGCACACAGGCAGCGGGACAGTGAGAGGCCAGGACGGGATAGGCTGCGCCGGAGCGCGATGGGGACGGAGTTGTATGCGGGCGCTGGTTTCCCCGGGAAGCTTCGGTATCACTGCAGCCTAACGTTGGGGTCTAGACCCAGCTAGGTAACCCGACGGACCCGGCGGGGGGCCAAGGGAGGCATGCGCGCGGCGAGCAAGAGCCTGGCAGCCTAACCGCCGCTCGTCGCTCCCGGAGCGCGCCATTTCCAGGCCCCTCTCCTGAGGCCTACTCAGGCCGCTTCCCGCCGCCCGCCTCCTGTGAGCAACAGCAATACCGCGGCCACCTCAGGACCTCCCGGAGCTCCGCTATGCGGACCCGACAACCCACCAGCCCGCCCACAGCCCGCCTCACCCTCTACCGCCGCCGAAGCTGCTGTAGGCCCGATCGTCGTAGGTATCGAAGTCCGCCATTTGCCTTCTCCACTCCGAGAGGAACCAGCGGGCCAGCGAGGAAGGACCCCGCAATATAACTCCTCCCGCCCCTCCCGCCCTGCTATTGGGGCTGTCCGCCGCGCTGCCTGATCGCAAATCGTACGCACGCATGCGCGCGCCGCGGCGCCCGGCCTTGGGCCAGACGGGGCCCGCTGCTGGCCCCGGCGCGCTCTGCAGCCCACGTGGTGCAGGGGCCAATCCACCCCCCAACCCCGCCGAGCGCCACGCGCACCCTCAGCCTGCGGAGGCCCATTGTGTGCTAGCCCGGTGGCTTCACGCGCAGTCGCCTCCTACTGTCTCCTGCCCCGCCTAGCCCAGTAGCTCCTTCCGTAGGAGGCTCCCACCCCTGTGGCTGAGTCGGCTAACCCTGCACAGTGCGCTCCTGTTGTCACTTGACTGGATTTTTGAGACAGGGTCTCCTGGAGCTCAATCCTGCTGTGTAGCTGCGGATGACCTTGAACTCTTAATTTTGCTGGTTCTCTTCTCAAGGGCTGGAATGACAGCTGTGCCTCACTATCCTGAGCTCTCTGATGTCACCAAAGTTATGTATCCTAGGTCTGTTCTGCTTGACCCCATTTGGGCTCAACTCTTCTGGCGGTGTAAAAATTCAAATGAAGGCCAACGGTTTTAGGTCCCGATCCCCTGACACCCACGGGCGAGAAGACGAGGTGGGAAGGGTGTGCCCTGTGTGTGTGTGTGTGTGTGTGTGTGTGTGTGTGTACAGTGAAGAACCAGCCCCCAAGATGAGTGTGGTGGTGCATGTCTGTAATCCCAGGACTAGTGATGGTGAGGCTGGAGGATCTCATTGTGACTTTGAAGCCAGCCTGGGCTATATAGTGAGACCGTCTCTTTTTCGTCTGGTCTTTTCTAGACAGGGTCTCCCTGTAGCCCCATCTGTCCTGGAACTCAGGCTGTAGACCAGGCTGGCCTTGAACTCACAAAGATCTGCCTGCCTTTGCTTCCCGAGTACTAGGATTAAAGGCATGCACCACCACTGCCCGGCCCAAGAGACCCTGTCTCAAAAAGCAAAGTGAGGAATGGAGAGATGGCTCAGCAGTTAAGAGTGCTTCTAGCCGGGCATGGTGGCTCGTCTTTAATCCCATCACTTGGGAGGCAGAGGCAGGCGGATCTCTGTGAGTTCAAGGCCAGCCTGGTCTACAGAGCGAATTCCAGGCCAGCTGGGGCTACAGGGAGACCCTGTCTTAAAAAGACACACACACAAAAAAATGCTTCCTGCCCATCCAGTGGATCCACGTTGGGTGCCTCACACAGCTTGTAACACCGGTTCCAGGCATCCGACGTGGATCTGAGGTCCTCATCCAGCTTCTGCAGACACACACACACACACACACACACACACACACACACACACAATTAAATAAACAAATCTTATATTGGGCATGATAGCACACACCTTTAATCCTAGCATTCAGGAGGTAGAGGCAGGCAGTCTCTGAGAGTTGGTCAGTTGAGGCTACAGGGTGACAGTGTCTCAAAAACCAAAATTATTTTTTTATTATTTTTATTATTTTTTTTAATTTTTTTTTTACTTAATTTTATTTATTTCCGTATGTGTATAAATGTATTGTCTGCATGCAAGTTTGTGTACCCGTGTCATGCAATGCCGCGGAGGTCAGAAGAGGGTGTCGGATTCCCCTGGAACTGGAGTTTCAGACGGTTCTCGGCTGCCCTGTGGGTGCTGGGGATCGAACCCGGGTCCTCTGCAAGAGCGGTCGGCGCTCTTAACCGCTAGGCCATCTCTCCAGCCCCTTTTATTATTTTTTATGTGTATGTGTACTGTCTGCATGTAGGTTGGTACACCCTCGTCGGCAATGCTGCGGAGGTCAGAAGAGGGCCAAAACTCTTAAAAATAATTCAGCTGGGTGTGGTGGCATAGGCCTCTAATCCCAGCACTCAGGAGGCAGAGGCAGACAGATCTCTGTGAGTTGAAGGCCAGTCTGTTTCAAAAAGAGATCCTGTCTAGCCGGGCGTGGTGGCGCACGCCTTTAATCCTAGCACTTGGGAGGCAGAGGCAGGCGGATCTTTGTGAGTTCAAGGCCAGCCTGGTTTACAGAGTGAGTTCCAGGACAGCTGGGGCTACAGGGAGACCCTGTCTCAAAAAGAAAAGAAAAAAAAAAAGATCCTGTCTCAAAAAGACCAAAATTAAATACATGCATGTTTTATTTCTGTATGTGTATGAATGTACTGCCATACATTCATACACATACAGAAATAAATAAAATAAAAAAAATACATGCATGCATACATACATACATACATAAAACAAAAACTGTACTTGGTCCCTGGATATTGGGGAAGGATGATGGAGATGAGGATATGGATTGTCAGTGAACTAGTATGAGAGTGGTTATATTTCTCTTTTGCAGATGTCTCTGCTCAATAACTCTCAGGGGCAGGCAAGATGGCTCAGGGCAAAAGGGTGCTTGCCACCAAGCTGGACCAGATTTCAAATCTTATTACCCACATGGTAGAAGGAGAGACTAGACTCCCATAAACTGTTCTTTCTCTCTCTCTCTCTCTCTCTCTCTCTCTCTCTCGCTCTCTCTCTCTCTCTCTCTCTCCTGTTCTCTCTCACACACACAATCAATAAATATAATTTATTTTCAAAAAGAATCCTCAGGCTGAAGACTCCTTAGCTTAGTTTGGTGCTTACTATGCAAGCACGAGGACCTGAATTCAATCCCCAGTAGCCAGGTAAAAAGCTGGGCATACAACAGGTAAACTACATCCACAGAATTGGCCATGGTGGTCGCTTTGGCCAAAAGGAGTGGCTATCAGCAAGGTCCCAGAAGAAAACAGGACTCTCCAAGACACTGAGACTTTCTATAACACCTCCATTGAAGAGGCACCCCTCAGTGTTGCTGCTGGCATTTGAGGGGTGGTCCTGCTACCAGGCCCTAGCCAGGGTTCGTTCCTGGGGGAGGGGAGCTGAGGAACAGGTGGAGGGGAGGGAAGGAAGCCAAGGGATGGACATCTTGGCTTTTGTTTTTTCTTTCTTTGAATAAATGTCACTTTTTTTTTTGTCTTTTTGAGACAGGGTCTCCCTGTAGCCCCAGCTGTCCTATAACTCACTATGTAGACCAGGCTGGCCTGAGGAACAGGTGGAGGGGAGGGAAGGAAGCCAAGGGATGGACATCTTGGCTTTTGTTTTTTCTTTCTTTGAATAAATGTCACTTTTTTTTTTGTCTTTTTGAGACAGGGTCTCCCTGTAGCCCCAGCTGTCCTATAACTCACTATGTAGACCAGGCTGGCCTTGAACTCACTGAGATCCCCCTGCCTCTGCCTCCCAGGCAAGCTTCAAGCTGGTAAGAGACTCTGTCTCAAAAAACAAGATGGGACTGTGGTTAAGAGTGCTGACTGCTCTGGCAGAGGAACCAGATTTGATTTCCAGCACCCACATGGGTGGCACATGCCTTTATTCCTAGCACTGGGGAGGTAGAGGCAGGTGGCTCTCCGTGAGTTCCAGGCCAGCCTGGTTTACAGTGAGTTCCAGGCAAGCTCCAGGCCAGCCGGGACTAGAGGGAGACCCTGTCTCAAAAACAAACAAACAAACAAACAAACAAACAAACAAACAGATAAATAACAAAAGAAAAAAGATATAGCCAGGCGTGGTGGCGAAAGCCTTTAATCCCAGCACTCGGGAGGCAGAGGCAGAGGCAGAGAGGCAGGAGGATCTATGTGAGTTCCAAGCCAGCTGGGGCTACAGGGAGACTCTATAAAAATATTAAAAACTATAAAAAGAACCTCATAAACAAGATTTTACATATATTTCTTTATTGTATATGACGGGGTATGGGCCAGTGCTCATATGTCCAGTATGAGGGCAATTTGTGGGAGTTCTCTTCTGCCTCCATGTAGGCCCAGGGATTGAACTCAGGCAGTCAGGCTGGGTAGCAAATACCTTACCCACTGAGCCATCTCATCAGCCTTCAGATTTTTTTTTTTCTCCTCAGTTATGGGCATTGACCACTGTCCTTACACATACTAGAACACTCTGCCATTGAGCTACACCATTAGTCCTTTGTATTATATTTCCTGTTTGTTTGTTCTGAGACAGGGTCTCCCAGGAGCTCCAGCCGTCCTGGAACTTACTATGTAGACCCAGGGTGGTCTTGAACTCACAAATATCCACCTGCCTCTCCTCCCAAGTACTGGGATTAAAGGTGTATGTCAGCACACCCAACTGATGTTTGTTTTGAGAAGAGTCTCTAGTAGCCCACGTAGGCTTAGCTCTGTACCTCCCTAATGCTGGAACTATAGGTATGCACCACCACACCTGGCTATTTATTTATTTATTTAGTTATTTATATCCAAGACTGCATCTTGCTAGTTAAACCAAAATAGCCTAGAGCTCTCAACGCCCTGTCCTGCCTCTGGCATGGTAGTATGGCAGATGTGTTAACCCATCTCGCTTTGAATTTGCATTTTTTTTTTTTTTGTCTTTTTGAGACAGGGTGTCTCTGTAGCCCCAGCTGTCCTGGAACTATGTAGACCAGGCTGGCCTTGAACTCACAGAGATCCACCTGCCTCTGCCTCCCTAGTGCTGGGATTAAAGGGGTGCATCACCATACCTGGTGCATTTTACTTTTATTTATATTTTATTTCTTATTTTTATTTTATGTGTATGAGTATATTGCCTGCATATATGTGTATGTAAATGCATTGCTGTCGTGCAATGCCGAGGAGGTCAGTAGAGGGTGGCAGATTCCCTGGAACTGGAATTACAGATGGTTGTAAGCTGACATGTGGGTGCTGGGATTCCAACCTGGGTCCTCTGGGAGAGCAGCCAGTGCTCTTAACTTCTGAGCCATCTCTCCAGCCCCCTTATTATTTCTGGGTTTTGGGACAGGGTCTCCCTGTAGCTGCAGCTGGCCTGGATCTCACTATGGAGACTAGGCTGGCCTTGAAAGCACAGAGATCTGCTCACCTCTGCCTCCAAGTGGAGGGATTAAGGGTGTATACCAGCATACCTGGTTTTGCTTTTATTGTTTCACATATTTTTTCATTTAGTGTGCGTGTGTGTGTGTGTGTGTGTGTGTACATGATATACTGCACCTGTGGTAAGAGGATAGTTTACAGGAATGGGTTCTCTCTTTGCAGTATGTGGGTCCGAGGAATTAAACTCATTGTCAGACTTGGCAGCAAACGCCTTTACCTACTGAGCCATCTTGATGGCTCTTATATTTTGGGCTGGAGAGATTGCTCGGTGGTTAAGAGTACTGGCTGCCCTTCAGATGGTCTGGGTTCAGTTCCCAGCATCCTTATGGCAGCTAGCAACAGTCTAAAACTCCATTTCTGGGGGATCTGAGACCCTCTTTTGGCTTCTGTGGGCATTGCATGACACAGGTGCCCTTAGATATAGGTAGACAAAACAGACACATTAAATACAGAAAAAAATGGTAATTCGGGGGCTGGAGACAGCTCAGTGATTAACAGCACTGATTGCTCTTGCAGTGGACCTGAGTTTGATTTCCAGCACCTAAATGGTGGCCAACGACTGTCCTTAACTTCATTTCCAGAAGATCTGGCATGGTCCTCTGGCCTCTGTGGACATTGCAAGCACATGGTGCACTTACATACATACAGGTAAAACTCAAACACAGCCATTTGTGGTGGTGCACATCTTTAATCCTAGCACTCGGGAGGCAGAGGCAGGCAGATCTTTGTGAGTTCAAGGCTAGCCTGGTCTACAGAGTGAGTTCCAAGACAGCTGGGGCTACAGGGAGACCCTGTCTCAAAAAGACCAAAAAATTTTTTTTTATTTTTGTATTTTATGTGTATGAATGAGTGTTTTACCTACATATTGTAAATGCACCATGTCTGTGGAGGTCAAAAGAGGGTGTGAGATCCCCTGAAACTGGAGTTAGCCACCATGTAGGTACTGGGATCGAATGCCAGTCCTCTGCAAGAGCAGCCAGTGCTTGTAAGCACTGGTCATTTCTCCAGCCTTCTGTCTGTCTGAGGCAGGGTCTCAGTGCATCCCTGGCTGGCCTGGACCTTCCTTTCTTTTTTGAGACAATTCCCATTTGTTTTACAGATTGGCTTCAAACTCAAAATGATCTTCCCACTGCAGCCTTCTGAGGAGTCTGTGACAGATTTTAGGCTTGGATGTTGTGGAAGGGTAGCTCTGCTTGGTGAGGTTCAGATTCTCTGTCCACAGGGAGGCAAGGGTTGAGAAGGGGTGAGCAGGAACACACAGAAGTTGTGGATACAGTTCTGTCAAGAATGCACAGAGGAGTTAGCAAGGAAACAGGGTGTCATGAGGTGTATTGTGGGAGGCCAAAGGCAGAATTGAAAATTTGAGGTCACCCTGAGTTTTGAGACAAGGATTGGGCATATAGCTCAATGGCAGAGTCTAGAATCTTCTGAGATTGAAGGTGTGGTCTGAGCGGTAGGGTATCTGCCTAGAACTTCAGTGGGGGGCTGAGAGTGATATAGCTCAGTGGTATAGCTCTTGTCCAGAATCTCCCCATCAGAGCCTGGGGGCAAGGCTCAGTGGTAGAGTAGCTGCCTAGAGTTCTCCAGAGAGGCAGCATCAAAGATGACCTTGAACTCCTGACTCTCCTGCTTCAAATGCTAGGATTATAGGTATATGCTAATATTCTGGTTATGAGGTGCTGTGGATAGAAATCAGGACTTTGTGCATGCTAGGCAAACACTCCTTCTGCAGTCCCTTTTTGAACCCTCCCCAGCCTGATTTATTGAGATTGTATCTCATTGTTCAACCCAGGACGACTTGGTGATCCTTTTGCCTCAGGTGGGATTACAGCATTGTATCACCATCCTAGGCCCAAACTAGCCTCTGAAAGGCCTGAGTGTGTCCTGGCTGGACCATTCTGTCTCTTACACATATAAGTGGGTGGCACCTTGGTGCTCTCTTGTTCCTGCCTGCCATCTTTCCATCTGGTCTCCACAACAGGGTTAAAATTTGTGCTGGGTGTGGTGGAGCATGCCTTTAATCCTAGCACTTGGGAGGCAGAGGCAGGTGGATTACATAGAGACAAAGAGTTCCAGGACAGCTGGGACTACAGGGAAACCCTGCCTCAAAAAGACAAAAAAAAAAAAAAAAAAAACTTTGCAGGGTGCAGTGGCACACATCTTTAATTCCAGCAGAAGCAGGGAGATCTCTGTGAGATTGGAGCCAGCCTGGTCTACATAACAAGTTCCAGGCCAGCTGGGGCTACAGACAAACCCTGTTTTAAATCATCACCCCTAAGTATATATAAATTTTGGTCTTTTTGAGACAGGGTCTCCCTGTAGCCTCAGCTGGCCTGAAACTATGTAGACCAGGCTGGCCTTGAACTCACAGAGATCCACCTGCCTCTGTCTTCCAAGAACTGGGATCAAAGGTATGCACCACCAAGCCCAGCTGATTTATTCATACTTTCATGAGTATGAGTGCTTTGTCTGTATTTAAGTACACCCATGTCATGCAATGCCTGTAAAGGGCAGAAGAGGGTGTTGGAGTTTTTGGAGCTGCAGTTTCAAATGGTTGTAAGGTCCCATGTGGGTGCTGGGAACTGTACGTGGTTCTCTGTAACAGCAGCCAGTGCTAATTGTTGAGCCATCTTTCTGGTCCTCTCCTGCCCAAATCAGGCTTTGAACCCCCCCCCCCTTTTTTTTGGTCTTTTTTGAGACAGGGTCTCCCTCTAGCTCTGGCTGTCCTGGAACTCGCTCTGTAGACCAGGCTGGCCTTGAACTCACAAAGATCCGCCTGCCTCTGCCTCCCGAGTGCTAGGATTAAAGGCGCGCACCACGCCCGGCTGGGACCCTTTCAGCCCATCCCACTGCTCCCTGGGAGGCCCCATGCACACATCACAACACAAACCCTGCACAGGGTGCACAGAATGGGTTTTATTATTCTGAGTCTGGGCTTTTAAATTCCTTCAACATCATGGTCGCTGGGGGGAGGCAAGTGTGTCCCACCTCCCTCCGTCGTGGTCCCACTGGGGTCTGCTCGGATTCTACTCCAGGTTCAAAGTGCACTGAGAAAAAGCTTCACAGTTTTAATATGTCCTAGATGTTCAACTGAGGCAAAGTAGGAAATGGCCCTCCCACCCCCACCCACCAAAAACCAAACCAAAAACAAAATAAAATCCAACCCCCCAACCCCCAGCAGCTGCTGCTACAGCCGTTATGAAAAAATAATACAAACTCTCCTTAAAAAATAGATTACACAGAAAGAACCCAGAGGACAGAGGCACCCGAGGAGGGGGGCGGGGCTGCTCCAGCCAATGGGGAGAGGCCTGGGAGGGGTGCTGAGATGAATTTGGGTGGCTGGGGTGCTGGTGGATGGCTGCCTCTTTCCCACTGCCCAGCCTCTGCTGTGCAGGCCAGCCTATCCCCGTCAGTCAGCTGGAGCTGAGGGATCCCATCCCCTTTTCCCTGGAGGGCTCCCTGTCCACCCTGAGGTCTAGTACCTGCTTCTCACTAAAGTGGCTTTGATCAAGAAAGGAGGTGGACCCCAAGCAAGAACGAGAGCTGCTGCCTGGCTAGTAGGCAGCATCTATCTTGCTCTGTCTTGGAGTTTGGGTCATACCTGCTGCTGCCCCACGGTGGGGTCACATGGGGGCCCCTGGACTTCCCTGTTGGGTACCTGGGAACACGGCCTCTCCCTTGGCACACGTCCAGCCATCATAGGACTCACTTTCAAAGCGGCCTTGCTAGCCCAACCTCATCTGGGAGGGAGCTTCGGGCAGGTGCAGTGTGTGGATGGCTGGGTAGAGATGCATGGAATGGGCCCAGCTTCCCCAGGGGCTTCCAGCTCTTGCTAGAACAAGTGAGGGCAGCCCCGCCAAGAGGGAGGTAAGGCAGGGCAATGTGTGTGTGTGTGTGTGTGTGTGTGTGTGTGTGTGTGCGCGCACGCGCGCGCGCGCGCGCCTTGGGAGCCGGAGGCAGAGAGGGCCGGGGAGCATGGCACATGAGGGGAAGAGAAAAGTCAGGTTCAGGGTTGAGGGTCAAGTCTGGGCACCACTGTCCTGGCTGAGGCCTCCATGCCTGGCCTCCACCTGCTGAGGAATCTGATACGGGTGGATTTTCCAGAGGTGGAGACGGGGGCAGCAGGGCCGGCTGGGCTCAGTCAGGGACCTCAGGGTGGGCAGGCAGTGAGCTCTCGCCCCTCCGGTAGGTCTCCCAGAAGCCCCGTTCCAGTTGTTCCAGCTGGGGGCCCAGCGGCAGGTGACCGGCCAAGTGCATGCGGAGGGTCTCCAGCCACTGTTCTAGCTTGATGAAGGAGGGCCTGGGGTGATAGGTGAGAAGTTGGTGCATGTGGGGTTTAGGTCTCCAGAGAGCAGCCCAAGACCACTTCGAGGCAAGCACCCCACACTCACCTCTTTTCAGGGTCCAGGTCACAGCAGCGCACAGTGATGGGGAAGAAGCTTGGGGGACAGTTTGGTGGGCAATATCGGTCCAGGAAACCCCGTACATTGAGGCCAAAGTCCATAGTTCGAGGCAGGTAATCAGGATCTGCATTCACCCGGCCGATGATCTGGTGACATGAGATCCATGGATTACCCTGGAATTGCTATTCTTGGTGCTTCTGGGGGGCTCCCCAAGTGCCGTAAGAGAAGGTCACATAGGAGCTGGCCAGGGACTGAGCACTGTATCTGGCTGAGACCATGCCCTGGTTCTGGGAAGTCACATTCCCAGAGACTGATTGCCCCTGTGGACACCCAGGCTGGAATCTGAGAGGATGGGGATAGGTCAGGAGCCCCAGGGACCAATGCCATCACTCCTGCGACCTACCTCACAGAGGACGATTCCAAAGGAAAACACATCCACCTTTTCATCATAGCTATGGCCTGGATGGAGAGATCAAGGTTCAGCAAGGAATCTAGGGCCAGGGGACAGGTGCTAGTGAGTTCTATTTTTTTTTTTTTTATATCCCTGGCTGACCTAGAACTCTATGTAGAGCAGGCTAGCCCTGAATTCACAGAGATCTGCCTGCCTCTGTTTCCTGAGTGCAGGGATGAAAGGCAGGTGGTGCCATGCCCAGATAGTTGGTAGTGAGTTCTAAGAGCATGGAGGTATTGGTAGTGAATGCTGCAAGAAGCCTTGGGTTCTATCCCCAGCACTGCATAAACAGGACATGGTAGTGAATGCCTGTAGTTCTAGCACTTGGGAGGTAGACAGGAGGATCAAAAGTTTAAGTCATCCTTGGTTACTAATTTAAGGCCAGCATGCATGAAACCCTGTCTCAAAAAGCAAAATAGGGATGGAGAGACGGTTCAGCAGTTAAGAGCACTGGCTGCTCCTGCAGAGGACTCAGGTTGGGTTCTTAGCACCTTCATGGCCAGTAACAGCTTTCTAACTCTAGTTCCAGAGGATTTGATGCCCTCTTCTGGCTTCCATAGGCATTGCATGTGACAGGTGCACTTAATATTCATGCAACACTCATATACATTAATAAACAAACAAACAAAGTGCAAAACCAAACCACACCAAACAAGCACTGAGGCATAAGCTCCACTCACAGCCTCTTGGGGTCCGAGCCCCCTTCTGGGAGATCTGAGAGGTCAAGATGACTGACTCCAACAAGGAGTTCCCACCCTGCTCTATCACACACTGGGAGATCTGAGCGGTCAAGATGCCTGATTCCAACAAGGAGTTCCCATGCTGCTCTATCATACCCTGCTGCATGACTGGGGGCAATCTCTAGAAGCCATGGGGTCTCAAAACACAGCCACGTCAACCCTGTGAAACGTACAGATCTTATTTCATATTTCACTGTAAAGTGTCTTGTAGTGGACTGGGGTGCAGTAGTAAAGTGTCTTGTAGTGGACTGGGGTGCAGTAGTAAAGTGCGAGCTTGGCACGTAAGGCTCCTCAGCACACACAAAAGGGACAAAAGTCTTTGAGGATGTGAGGAAGTCAGTCTGGGGATGACACACCCCTGGAAGCTGGTGGTAACTATATGTTATCAAAACAAGTAAATTTCCGGGTGTGGTTGTGCACGCCTTTAATCCTAGCACTTGGGAGGCAGAGGCAGGCGGATCTTTGTGAGTTCAAGGCCAGCCTGGTCTACAGAGTGAGTTCCAGGACAGCTGGGGCTACAGGGAGACCCTGTCTGGAAAAGACCAAAAAAAAAAAAAAACAAGTAAATTTAATTCATTCATTCATTCATTCATTCATTCAAGAGAGGGACTTACAATATAGTCCTGCTTAGCCTGGAACTCCATATTATCTATGTTGGCCTCAAACTTGAAACAATCCTGCCTCAGCCTCCCAAGTGCTAGCCTGGTTTAGATTTCCCTTGCTGTCTCAACTTTAACTCTTCCATTCCCATTTTTCCTTCTTGAGTTTTTGAGATAATGTTTCACTCTAGGTTAGGCTAGCCTGGAACTCACTATGTACTTCAAGCTGGCCCTGAACTCATGATAATCCTCCTGTCTCTACCCTAAACTCCTGGGATTACAGGTGTGTGCCATTACACCCAGCGCAGGCAGTGCTGGGGAAGGAATCTGGAGTTTCTGCAGGCTGGGAAGCCATCTAGCAATTGAGCCACATCCCTAGTGCCACAAATGCCCTTTAAAGAAACAGATGCTGCAAGGCCGGTAGTCTATGCCTATAATCCTAGCACTTGAGAGGCTGAGAAAGGATTGCTTTAAGTTTGAGGCCAGCCTGGGCTATATAGCAAGTTTTAGGCCAGTCTCAGCTACATAGCGAGATCTTTTCTTAAAACCAAAATTATGGGGTTGGGGATGCAGTTTTGTTGGTAGAGTGCTTGCCTAGCATGAAGTCCTGGGTTCTGTCCCAGCACTTCGAAAACCAGGCATGGTAGTATATGCCTTTAATCCCAGCACTTCACAAACCAGGCATGGTAGTATATGCCTTTAATCCCAGCACTTCACAAACCAGGCATGGTAGTATATGCCTTGAATCCCAGCACTTCACAAACCAGGCACGGTAGTATATGCCTTGAATCCCAGCACTCTAGAGGTGGGGCATGAGGATCAGAAATTCAAGGTGTCCTTGGCTAGGTACTGAGGTCAACCCGTGCTATACATGACTTGTCTAAAAAAAGGGGGGGGGCTGGGAATAGGGGCATATACCTTTAATTCCAGAACTTAGGAGGCAGAGATAGGTGAATCTCTGGGAGTTTCAGGCTAGCCTGATCTATATAGTGAGTTAGAGGCTAGCTAAGACTACATAGTGAGACTCTGTCTTTAAAAAAAAAAACAAACAAACCCCAAGGCAGGTGGATCTTTGTGAGTTCAAGGCCAGCCTGGTCTACAGAGTGAGTTCCAGGACAGCTGGGGCTACAGGGAGACCCTGTCTCAAAGAGACCAAAAAAGAACCAACTCCAGTAAGCTGACTTCTGACCTACATACATGCACTATGGTACATGTGCACACATACACACATATACACAAACAAAATATACCCCCCAAAATAAGCAAATCAAGAGAGAGAACTGCACAAAGAGGGAGGGAACCATAAAGATGAGGTGAGGTTGAAGAGAGGGAGCTGTCAGTCCAGAATGCCTGCGTCAGGAAGTGAACACAGAACCCAGGGGTGATGTCAAGGGTCAAAGGCATGGGGGGGGGCAAGGCTGTGGGGTGGCCTCACCATTGATCATCTCAGGTGCCATCCAGTAGGGATTGCCCACCACTGTGTAGCGCTTCTTGCGATCTGGCTTCTTGAGGCTGCGCAGGTCTTCCGACTGAGTCTTTTCCTCTACCATGAGCCGAGCCAGCCCAAAGTCAGCTACCACCACATTCTTGTTCTGGAAATTTCCAAGGCAAGATCACTGCTGAGAACTAGTCTTTACCCTGTCAGTTTCTACCTAGGACCCATCTCCCATCATCGCACATATGGTCCAGAGAACAGACATCACACTTGAAGGGACTTGTGCAGGGAAAAGACTGTGTAACTCAGTGGTGGAGCACCTGCCTAGAATCCCCAGAGAGGGGTCAGGGGTGTGGCTCAGTGGTAGAGCACCTGCCTGGAATGCCCCAGTGAGGGGCTGGGGGCATGGCTCAGTGGAAGACTGCTTGCCTAGCATTCTCAAAGTCCTGGGGGGTAAAAAAAAAATTGAGCAGCATTTCCCCTGAGGTGATGGAACTCTAACAGACTGCATTTCCCCAAGGCCCCATCAGGGTAGGTTTGGAAAGTGTGTTCAACCCTTTCCTCACCTGCTGTCCTTGGGACATTGTCTCCAGGTGACCAGAAGACCCTGTCCACATGCCCAGGCCCCAGCTTGCTGGGTGCTGTCTGTGTAGCCTGTGCTCTCTCTGCTCTGTGGTCTCCATGAACACCACAGAGCTGGGGCTTCAGTCTCCATCACATCCCTCCCCCTTTCCTTTTCCTCCTTTTTTTTTTCTTTTTTCTTTTTTGTCTTTTTGAGACAGGGTCTCCCTTTAGTCCCAGCTGGCCTGGAGCTCGCTATGTAGACCAGGCTGGCCTTGAACTCACAGAGATCCACCTGCCTCTGTCTCCCAAATGCTAGGATTAAAGGCATGCACCACCACACCTGACCTAAAATGGTTCTTAGCTGTCACGTGAGTGCTGGGAATTGAACCCCGGGTCCTCTGCAAGAGCAGTCAGTGCTCTTAACTGCTAAGCCATCTCTCCAGCCCCATGGCCTGGAACTTATTATGTGGATCAGGTTGTCCTTCCTTGAACTTACAAAGATTCACCTGCCTATGCCTCCTAAGGACTGGGATTTTAGGTGTGAACCCCCCCCCCCCTTTTTATGTAATAATCTCTCCTAGTAACTTGAGCTGCTGGTGAATCATAGGGCTGGTGTCATGCTGCGACTGGCAGAGCAGGGACTGCAACCTAGGTCTGACTGTCTCCTGTTCTGCTACTATTGCCACCCGACCACCAGTTCCAGGAAGGCGAGGAGCTGATAGGACCCATCTCCCTCTGCCACACCCAGTGCCCAGTCTCTGGGGCCCCTACTACTTACCTCACGGACCAGGCAGTTGTGGGAGTTGAGGTCTCGGTGGATGATGTTCATCGAATGGAGGTAGGCCTGAGGGGACAGAGCAATGGTATAAGCAGATGTTTAGCCAACTACAACTCCCCAGCTCAGCACTGACCTTCTAGAAGTATCTACCTGTCCTCCCACCCATCAGTCCAGTTGATGTATTATAGGCACCTGCTCTACTGAAGCA
This sequence comes from Rhizomys pruinosus, assembly GCA_009823505.1. Lineage (NCBI taxonomy): Eukaryota > Metazoa > Chordata > Mammalia > Rodentia > Spalacidae > Rhizomys > Rhizomys pruinosus. Next base: position 988,929 of record VZQC01011125.1, read on the forward strand.
TACCCTCAACCCCTCCCTGGGGGATTCTGGGCAGGTGCTCTACCACTGAGCCATACTCCCAGCCCCTCACTGGGGGGTTCTAGACAGGTGCTCTACCACTGAGCAACACCTCTAGCCCCTTACTGGGGGATTCTAGGCAGTCACCTAGATCTCTGGTGCTCCTTCAGAGGTTCCTTTGGGGTCTGTTTCCACACTCCTCTCGGTAGAGTGTGTCAGTGCTGGGAACTGTTTTTCTAAGTTATAGCAGGTCACTTACCATCCCTGACGCGATGTCCTTGGCAAAGCTGACCCTCTGACTCCATGGGTACTGGCTGTCCTGGAGATAGGAGAGAATAGCAAGTGATGGATGTGGGGACAGGTCTGTAAGTCACAGTGTCCCTGTATGGTGGAAGGTGGAGTGTTCTGCACTTTCCCTGTGCCAGTGGCTGCCTACAAATGCCTATCTTCTAAGTGCTCTGCTCTGGATAGACAACCCCAAGATATTATTTTCTCCTTTCCTTTCCCCCTTTCCCCCTTTCCCCCTTTCCATACTTCCTTCCTTCCTTCCTTCCTTCCTTCCTTTCTTTTTTTTTTTGAGACAGGGTCTCCCTATAGCCCCAGCTGTCCTGGAACTCACTCTGTAGACCAGGCTGGCCTTGAACTCACAGAGATCTGCCTGCCTCTGCCTCCCAAGTGCTAGGATTAAAGGCGTGCACCACTATGTCTGGCCATGTGGGTTCTGGGAATCGAACCCAGATCCTCTGCAAGAGCAGTCAGTGCTCTTAACTGCTGAGCTATCTTTCCAGCTCAGTTGTTTGCTTTTTATAAAAAATATTTTTGTGGCTTATCTCAAAAAGACCGAAATTTTTTTTTTGTAAAGTTAGATTTGGTCTTTTTGAGACAGGGTCTCCCTTTAGTCCCAGCTGGCCTGGAACTCACTCTGTAGACCAGGCTGGCCTTGAACTCACAGAGATCCACCTGCCTCTGCCTCCCAAGTGCTGGGATTAAAGGCATGCGCCACCATGCCTGGCTTTGTAGTGAGATTTTATTTATTTAGAGTGTATGTGTGTGTGTGTGTGTGTGTGAATGCCACAATGCTGATGTAGAGGTCAGAGGACAACCTATGCGAGTCAGCTTTCTCTTCTACCATGTGGGTGCTGCGGGATTGAACTGAAGTAGTCAAGCTTGGCAGCAAGTGCCTTTATCCACTGAGGCACCTCACAGGCCCTTGGCTGCTTTATTGAGACAGGATGTTGCTGCACAGCCCAGGCTAGTCGTAAACTTGATCTTCCAGTTTCACTCTGGGCGAGAATTACAGGTGTGAGCCCTCCATTCTGGACCGAAAAGCATCTTTTTTCAACAGAATGAAATTCAGAAGTTAAGGGGGAAGGGTGACATTCTTCTGCAGTTTTGTTTCGGAGACAAGGTCTCACTCTGTAGCCTAGGTTGGCCGTGAACTCCTGATCTTCCTGCCTTCCCCTCCTGGGTGTTGGTATATACAGTGCTACAATGCTAAGGATGGAACTCAGGGCCTTACTGAATGCTAGGTGAGCCTTCTACTTGTTGAGCCTCACCCGAACCCTCACTTACCATGTTCTTGATGATGCCCCTCAGGGTGCCACCCTTGATGTACTCGGTGATGAAGTTCAGCCGCTTGTCCTTGTAGAGCACTCCAATGAACTTGAGCACATTGGGGTGTTCCAGGCACCGCATGACCTTCACCTGGAGGGGTACACAACAGGCTGGGCCTATACCCTCTTCCCTGTCCCCATTACGTGTAAAGAGGAGGATGCCCAGCCCTTCTAAACCACTATGGCTTTTTTTTTTTTTTGAGACATTGTCTGATGTAGCTCAGGGTAGCCTTGAAAACATGATTTTGCCAAGGAGGTCTCTGAACTCTTGATCCTCATACTACCATCTCTGGAGTGCTAAAATTAAATGGTGTGTACCACCATGCCCAGTTTTGAGAATGGAACCCAGGACTTTACGCATGCTAGCCAAGTGTTCCCAAGTGAGCTGCATTCGAAGTCCATGGCTGCAGTGTCTTGTGTCTCCTGTACCCAGGCCGACTTTGAACTCATACGGAGCTGGGATGATCTTGAACTCCTGATCCTCATGCTTTTATCTCCTGAGCACTGGGATTACAGGCGAGCACCACTGCGCTCGGTTTATGCAGTGCTGGAGATGGAACCCAGGACCTCGTGCATCCTAGGCAAGTGCTCTACAAATGAAGCCACTTTGGATGCTCACAGATACTAACCTTGGTCAAGGTGCTCTGCTCCCACAAGGTATGACCTCCTCCCACCCTCCAGGCAGAAACTTTGTCTTTCCACAAGTTGCTGTGGTGACTCATCCTTCTGGAACCTTTTGTCACCGTTTCTCTCTGGGCAGATAGGTGGGGACCATGTGGCAGTCCTTCTCCACTGACCTCCTTGAGAAATGTCTTCTGGGTCTCCTCGTCAAACCGGATCAGCTCCTTCATCACCATCACCTCTCCTGTCTCTCGGTGTGTCACCTATGCAGGGGACATGTATGCACAAGGACTCAGGGCCAAGCGGGACATGGCGACACATGCCTATAATCTCAGAGCCCCTTAGAAGGCTGAGATGGGAGGCTCTCTCATTTCAGAACAGACTGGGCTACATAGTGGGTTCAAGGCTAGCCTGGGCAACTTAGATCCTGTGCTGGTAAGAAAATTAAAGCTAGATATGCTGTGTACGACCGTCGTTTCAGAACCTGGGAGGTGAGAGGAGGAAGATGAGGAGTGCAGGAGACTCTTCGAGGGAGGAGGAGGGCAGGGGGTCTCACTCAAGGCCCTCCACCCCGCCCAGTCCTCATACCTTGATGGCCTGACCAAAGCAGCCTTTGCCCAACACCTCCCCGTGGATGAGGTCAGATGGGCGGAAGATGCGGTGTGGCCTGCAGACCACTCGGAGGGATTCAGAGCGACCCAGGTCCTTGCGCTGGGAGGCTGGAGAGGTCAGTGAGCCTGCACCCGGGGAAGTGTCGATACTACAACTCCTCCTAAAGAAGACACATGGAGGCCAGTGCCACAGGAGGTGGCAGAGCTGAGGCCCTGCCCCTGACTCTTCCTTGAGAAAAGCAGCCTATTATTATTATTATTTTTGGTCCTGGAATTCACTCTGTAGACCAGGCTGGCCTTGAACTCACAAAGATCCCCCTGCCTCTGCCTCCCAAGTGCTAGGATTAAAGGCGTGCGCCACCACGCCTGGCCGAGAAAAGCATCCTATTAACCAGTCAATGCTCCCTGACTCTGATGGGAGTGGATGGGACAGCCCAGTCTAGGGGTAGCTACAAGGCTGCTCCCTTGTCTGAAGGTACCTATGGCCTCTTCTGCCTGGTGCTCAGGCTCAGACACCTTGCCTGAGATGCCACAGGGCCCCAAGCTTGGCAGGAATGCAGAGGAAGGAAGAAAGTTCATATCTTTGACAACTAAATCTCTCTCTCTCTCTTTTTTTTTTTTTTTTGTCTTTTTGAGACAGGGTATCCTTGTAGCCCCAGTTGCCCTGGAACTCATTCTGTAGAACAGGCTGGCCTTGAACTCACAAAGATCCACCTGCCTCTGCCTCCCGAGTGCTAGGATTAAAGGCGTGAGCCACCACGGCTGTCTCTTAAAATGAGGTTATCATTCTAAGGTGTCAGAAGGTGTCCCTCAAAAGTCCAGGCAAGGTCCCACTGTAAGTGGAGCAAGTACCAGGCAGCCTCTGGGGTTGCTTTTTCTTTTGGTTCCTCCTCCTGCCGAGGCAGATTCAAGGACAGAGGACTCCTGGGCACCTGCTGCATCTATCCACTGCAGTAGCCCACCAGCCAGTTCTGGGCTAGAGCACTCTGACTGTGAACCCCTCCCGCACCCCAGACCAGAGTAATTTTAGGGAAATACACCACTATACTGTGATATTCCTTGGGTGGGGGAGCACCAGGCATGGGAAAAAGTCCAAAGCCCCCTGCCTTATCCGATCCCCCAGAATTAGCTTCAGCATCAGGGCCAACCCCTTCCTCCATGTTCCCACTACCCCAAGCTGATCACTGGGGGCTCCCATGAAATCAACATGTTGAGCCAGGTGTGGTGGCACATGGCTTTAATCCTAGCACTTGGGAGGCAGAGGCAGGTGGATCTTTGTGAGTTCAAGGCCAGCCTGGTCTACAGAGTGAGTTCCAGGACAGCTGGGGCTACAGGGAGACCGTCTTGAAAAGACGAAAAAAAAATCATGTTAGTCTGTGTCCTCTTATCCCCAAAGCCTCCTGGCCCTTGTTATTTCAGGGATTAAGAAAAATGAAGAAAACTGGAAATCAGCTAGGTCTGTGGAACATATTTGTAATCCCAGCACTTAAGAGACTGGGGCACAAAGGTCACAAATTCAAAGCCAGCCTGGTCTATGCAGTGAAACAAACCAAACCAAAAGAGAGAAAATCAGAAATCATTGTAATGCCTTATAGTTTTTCTCTCCATCTTTTAAAAACTTTATCTGTCTATCTATCTATCTATCTATCTATCTATCTATCTATCTATCTATCTATCTATCATCTATCATCTATCTATTTGGTGTTTTTGAGACAGGTCTCCCTGTAAGCCCCAGCTGGCCTGGAACTCATTCTGTAAGATCAGGCTGGCCTTGAACACATAGAGATCCCCCTGCCTCTGCCTCCCAAGTGCTGGGATTAAAGCTGTGTGCCACCACCCCTGGCTTTATTTGTTTATTTTTATTTTATGTGTATGTGCGTTGCCTGCATATATGTAAGTACATCCATGTGTGCAATCCTCTCCAAGCCTGAAGAGGGCACTGGATCCCCTGGAACTGCAATTACAGTTACAAGTGCTTGTTAGTGGCCATATGGTGCTGGGAACTGAACGGGGTCTTTCAGAAGAGCAGACAGGGCTCTTAACCACTGAGCAATCTCTTTAGCCCCTCCATCTTTTTAAAAAAGATTTTAAGGCCGGGCGTGGTGGTGCACGCCTTTAATCCTAGCACTTGGGAGGCAGAGACAGGAGGATCTTTGTGAGTTCAAGGCCATCCTGGTCTACAGATGAGTTCCAGGACAGCTGCGGCTACAGGGAGACCCTGTCTCGAAAAGACCAAAAAAAAAAGGTTTTAGCCGGGCATAGTGGCACACACTTTTAATCCTAGCACTTGGGAGGCAGAGGCAGGCGGAGCTCTGTGAGTTCAAGGCCAGCCTGGTCTACAGAGTGAGCTCCAGGCCAGCTGGGACTAAAGGGAGACCCTGTCTCAAAAAGACAAAAAAAAAAAAAAAAAAAAAAATTAAAATGTATTTATTTTATGTGCATCAGTGTTTTGCCTTCATGTATGTAAGTGTACTTACTACATGTGTATAGTGCCCAGGGGGCAGAAGAGGACATCAGATCCCCTGGAACTGGAGTTACAGGCAGTTGTGAGCTTCCTTATGTGGGGGCTGGGAAGGAAATGTACAAGAGCCTCTGCAAGAGCAGCCAGTGCTCTTTACTGCTGAGTCATCTCTCTAGCTACATTTTTTCTTTTATTTTTTAAGAGAGAGTCTCAAATATATAGCCCTGGCTGTTCTGAAACTCATAGTAATCCTGGGATTAAAGGTGTGTACCTTTAATTTTTTTTTTTTAATATAATGGCTGATGTAGGCCAGGCTGGCTTCCAACTTACTACTTGGCTGAGGATAAATAACCTTGAACTTGTGATTTTCCTGTCTCCAGCTAAGTGCTGAGGTTATAAGTGTTTGCCACAATGCCTGGCTCACGTGATCCTGAGGATGAAACTCAGGTCTTTTTTTTTTTTAAATGCATTTTTTAATTTTTTATTTATTTTGTATGTGTATGAATGTACTGTCTGCATGCAGGTCTGTGCGCCCGTGTCATGCAATGCCGCGGAGGTCAGAAGAGGGTCTCGGATTCCCCTGGAACTGAAGTTCTCCTGGAATTGGAGTTTCAGATGGTTCTCGGCGCGATGTGGGTGCTGGGGATCAAACCCGGGTCCTCTGTAAGAGCAATCGGTGCTCTTAACCGCTGGGCCATTTTTCCAGCCCCCAAACCCAGGTCTTTATGTACCTTTGACAAATACTCAACTGACTGAGCTACAGACCCAGCTTTAAAATGTTTTATCAAAGGTTGTTCTTCACACTTCCTTGTTCTGTCTTTTAAATAAACTTTAAAAATTAGAAAGAAGGTCCCAAAGATAGGTCAGTGGGTAGAGGTGCTTGCCACCAAGCCTGAGGACCCGAGTTCAATCCCTGGGACCCACATGGTGGAAGGAGAGAACTGACTCCTGCATGTTGTCCTCTGACCTCTACCTGTGCACCATGGCACTCTCCCCTCTAAGCAAAGTAAACAGATAAGGGGCTAGGAGGTGGCTCAGTCCTTAAGAGGGGTGGCTGCTCTTGCAGAGGTCCTGGGTGTTTCCCAGCACCCACATGGCAATTTATAACCATCTATAACTCCAGTTTCAGAGGATTTGACACCCTTTTCTGGCCTCCATGGGCACCACACACACAGGTATACTTACACACATGAAGGCAAAACACTCATACACAAAATAAATTTTAAAAATAATGTAAAGCCAGGTATGGTGGTGCACGCCTTTAATCCTAGCACTTGGGAGGCAGATACAGGCGGATCTTTGTGAGTTCAAGGCCAACCTGGTCTACAGAGTGACTTCCAGGACAGCTGGGGCTATAGGGAGACCCTGTCTCGAAAAGACCAAAAAGAAAAAAAATAATGTAAAGAGCTGGGTAAGGTAGGGCACGCCTTTAACCCCAGGACTGGGGAGGCAGAGGCAGGGGGATCTCTGAGTTCAAGGCCAGCCTGGTCTACAGAGTGAGTTCCAGGCCAGCTGGAGCTATAGGGAGACCCTGTCTCAAAAAAGACACACAAAAAATAATAAGGTAAAGAAAAAAAATTAAAAATGAGAGAGAAAAGTATGGTGGTCTGCTTTGTAGGTCTCTGTAACTTCCAGTTGGGGGTGCTGTTCCCATCCTCCTCCTCTTTATCCTCCCATTCCGTGCAGCCCCTGCAGCCCAAGTAGGTGAAGCAAATTGTCAGGTACAAAACCCCCAGCATTAGGACAACAACCGCCGAAATCAAGGAGCAGCTGACTTACAATACAGGCTTCTGTCGGGTAGAGCTGCTGGCCTGTCCACTGGGAGTGTGCAAGGGGGAGCCCAGTGGGCTGGGATCAGACAGTGGCCCGTGGCCCAGAGAGTCGTGGGGGTCATGCTCAAGGGTGAGCTGGAGCAGCCGGCTGGTCTCCTGGATTAGCAGGTCTATCTGTGGACGGGAAGGTATAGCCAGGTGGCTTCCCAAGTGAGAACTTTACCTCCATCACCTCCCAGCCTGTCCCAGCCTCAGATTCCAGAGGTCCTACCTCATCTAGTGGCACATTCCGGATGGGGGTGCCATTGATTTCCAAGATTCGGTCTCCCACATGGATGGAATTCTTCACATCAGGGCTCATGCAGCCCGGGTCCACTCTGGGGGTAGAGCAGTGGTCAGACTGATTTCTGTCTGCCCACAGATGTTGTGGGAGAGCAGGCGTGGTTCCCCTTGGGTGGAAATCTGCAGTATACTGAAGTCTTCTGCTCAATTTTCTCTTTTTTAATTAAAAAATTTGTGGGGGCTGGGCATAGTGGCATATGCCTTTAATCTCAGTACTTAGGAGGCAGAGGCAGGAAGATCTCTGTGAGATCAAGGTCAGACTGGTGTACATTGAGTTCCAGGATAGCTGGGGCTACAGGAAGTCCTAGTCTTAAAAAAAATTACTTAGAGCTGGGTGTGGTGGCACACACCTTTAATCCTAGCACTTGGGAGGCAGAGGCAGGCGGATCTCTGTGAGTTTAAGGCCAGCCTGGTCTATAGAGTGAGTTCTAGTTTAAGGCCAGCTGGGGCTACAGGGAGACCCTTCTCAAAAAGACAAAAAA
>VZQC01011125.1:998831-1036356 GCA_009823505.1 Rhizomys pruinosus
GTGCTTCATGTCTGTATATGTGTTTGTGTGTGTGTGTGTGTGTGTGTGTATGTGATGTGGTTTTTTTTTTTTTTTGTCTTTTAGAGACAGGGTCTCCCTGTAGCTCCAGCTGTCCTGGAACTCACTCTGTAGACCAGGCTGGGCTTGAACTCACAAAGATCCACCTGCCTCTGCCTCCCAAGTGCTAGGATTAAAGGCATGCGCCACCATGCCCGGTGTGTCATGTGTTTTATAAGTACATGTGTGTATATGTGTGTATGTATGTGCATGTGGATGCCAATGGATGTCTTTAAGTTTCTGTCACTTGGAAATCACTATGTAGACCAGGCTGGCCTTCATGTTACAGAGATCCTGCCTCTGCCTCACAAATGCTGGGATTAAAGATGTGTGCCACCATGTCTGGCTCTGTCCACTTAAATTTTTTAAAACTTTTTTTTTTCTTTTTAGTTTTACCTTTTTTTTTGGTATTTTTGAGACAGAGTCTCCCTTTTATTACCAGGTGTCCTGGAGCTCGCTCTGTAGACCAGGCTGGCCTTGAACCCACAGAGAACCACCTACCTCTGCCTCCTGAGTGCTGGGATTAAAGGCGTGCGCCAGCCACCACGCCTGGCTTTAAACTTATTTTTATGTGTACCTGCATGTATATAAGTGCACCACATATGTGTAATGCCTGCAGAGGCCAGAAGATGACGTTGAATCTCCTTATACTGGAGTTACAGGCAGTTGTTAGCTGCCATGAGGGTGCTGGGAACTGAACCTAGATCTTCTGCAAGAACATCCAATGTTCTTTCTTTTTGTGTGTGTGGGTATCTTTTTGAGAAACGGATTCCCTGTTGGCTTGGGACTTGCTATGTAGACCAGGCTGGCCTCGATCTCAAAGATTCTCTTGTCTCTGCTTCCTGAGTATTGGAATTAAAGACATGCACTACCACACCAAGCTTCTGCTTTTTGAAAGTATTTCATTTTTATTATTGTTTTTATTTTATGTGCATAAGTCCATTGCCTGCATGTATATTAAGCATACTCATGTTTCACAAGTCAATGCCTTCTGAAGTCAGAAGAGGGTGTCAGATTCCCCTGAAACTAGAGTTATAGATGGGTGTTAACCACCATGTGGGTGCTGGGAATGGAACCTGGGTCAGTGCTCTTAACTTCTGAGCCATCTTTTCAGCCCCCCTACTTTTTTTTTTTGTCGTTTTGAGACAGGGTCTCCCTTTTAGTCCCAGCTGGCCTGGAGCTCACTCTGTAGACCAGGCTGGCCTTGAACTCACAGAGATCCTCTCCCTGGCCTGAAGCTCAGAGATTAGACTAGCTGGCCAGTGAACCTCGGGACCCACCTCTGATCATGTCCCAGCTTTGGGATTATAAGCACAAACCACCTGGTTTAGCTTAAAAATAATTTTTTATATTATTTTATATTTATTTTTGTTGTGTGTTTGCCATAACCCATGTGTGGAGATCAGAAGAGAGCTTGCAAGAGTTGGTTCTCTCTTTCCACCATGTGGGACTTGGTGGTAACGGAATTCAAGTTGTCAGGCTTGGTGGCAAGTACCTTTTGGGTTTGTTTGCTTGTTTTTTGGTCTTTTTAAATTTTTTTTTTTTTTTTATTTATTTTTTTATGTATAACAATGTACTGTCTGCATGCAGGTTTGTGCACNGAACTATCAGGACTCATTATTCCACTGTCCCCCCAGAGAGGAAAGAGGGTAATAGATAAGAGTAACTTTAGTGAAAGAACCTCTCAGCCTAGATGGTTAAGAGCCCAGCCTGCCAATCTCTGGCCTCACTGGGCCTCCATTCTTTGGAGCCTTCAGTAAGTACAAGGTTGCACAGAGTCCATGGTTGCCAAGCCTGGCCCCTCACACATGGGGTCAGGAGGGAAGCACATACAAGAGGCAAAGCTGTCAGCCCTAGCCTGCAGCCAGGAGGTAGAAAGCAGGTACAGGAAGGTCTCCAGGGCTAGTTCCAGCAGGAAGCAGTATCATTCCAGAGAGATGACTAATCCAGCCAGGTCAAAGGAATCTCAGCATCAATTTCCCAGACTAGCCAAGTTCTCAACAGCTTCTGAGCTCTAGTTGTTCCTTCTGCCTGAATTTTTTCCTCTCTCAGCCAGCCTGGTTCAGTCTACCTCATGCTTCAGGTGTGGCTTGGCTGGCACCTCAGTAGTTGGTATGAGGCATCTACCCCATGTCCTATCTTTAGCCTGGGTCTGAGGGCTTTTCCAGGCCCCCACTGTCTGTTCGCTTCTCCATCAGGTACCTATCCTCTTGAGTCATGATCCTTTGCTTGGTTGTCTGATGTTCCTTCCTGCAGTAAGAATGAACTCAGAAAAAGAGGACAGTGAGTCTGTTTTGTTCACCCCATATACCTTCAGCAGCCCCAGAGTGTCTATTTGGGAGAAGCTTAGGGGTCAGCTGTCTGGTTAGAATGATGATGGGCCTGTGGCAGCTGGGAATTCATTTTGAAGCTGAGTTTGCGTAGCAAGCACACTATTTTTACATAGATTGTATGTTAGGATTTTTTTTCCTTTCCTAACAGTTGGCCAATTATCCTGCCTGTAAATTATAGCCTTTACTTAGTTTTTTTCCTTCTACAAATTAAGCTGTCATGCCATCAGCCTGAGGTGGGGGGGAGATGCTGATGGCTGTTCTTAATGGGGTAAAACCTCTTCCTAGTCATCTTTTGTACCACATTGCTTATATCTCCAGTGGCTCAAGACCTAGTACCTGGCACACTGAAGGCATGTAAAGAAATGTATAACAATTGCATGGGTAGAAATCAGCACAGGTAAGCTCAGGGCCCAGCCTTCTTGATCCCTCTCACAACTCCTACCCACCACCCCTGCTGCCTGAGAGGGAAGGCTTGCAGGAACTAAGGGCTGAAGATCAGAGCCCCCTCATCCATTCAAGCTTCAGACAACACCATGACACAGCTTGGAGAGCCCAACATAGAACTTTGAGACCAGATATGCCCTTGATGGAGATGTGGAGGCCCAAGAATCTTCTAGATCAAAATATAGGACCACGAAACTTTCTCAGCTTCTAAGGAATCAGGTCTTGAGATACAGCCATCCAACCATTCATTTAGTCATTCATATACATTTTTTGAAGTGTTAGGGCTGCCCTGGAAATCTCCCCTACCAGAGGCCTACCCTTTACTAATCAAGCCTTTTGTATTTCTTTTCCATTCAATACTGTCAATAAGAGATTTGCTAGCCCCACTTTATAGATGGGAACACTGAGTTTTAGAAGCATGAAGTCACTTACTCTGGGCTGCACAGCTAGTAAATAGAAAGCATACCTCAAAATTCCTGCCCATTTTGCAAGGTTTTACATCACCCTGCACTGTGTCCCCTCCAGCCTAGGGAACCTGGCAGTAAAGGCAGATAGAAACACAGAACATCACTATCCAAACAATATTAGCAGCAACACTAATAGCAAACGTTTATTAGGTACCAACTACATGCTAGGCTCTCTAACTGCTTTGTAGACATTTGCTCGTATCATTTCCATGAAATGGGAAGCTATTACCTGCCTTTTATAGACCAAGTTCAAGCTCATATTGTCTGACAGACTCAAGACATAAACAGTCCCTAACTTTTTTTTTTTTTGGTCTTTTCGAGACAGGGTTTCCCTGTAGCCCCAGCTGTCATGGAACTCACTCTGTAGACCAGGCTGGCCTTGAACTCACAAAGATCCGCCTGCCTCTGCCTCCCAAGTGCTAGGATTAAAGGCGTGTACCACCATGCCCTGCATGCCCCTGGTTTTTAAAGTGTGTTCTGAGGGAGTGAACTCAGGTCCTCATGCTTCTAAGGGCAAGCATTTAACTAATGCCCACCTAGTCTTAAGGCTTCAGTCTTAAACTCTGCCTCCTGTCATAGCCATCTACCTACGGTTTCTGCTTACTGTGGTGGGGTAGCTACTCACCCCTGGACTCGGACGGTATGGGAATGTTCAGTGCCGCAACCTGGTGGGCCATGAGGTGGGTCAATGGAGACAGACAAGCCTCGTTTGCCATGAGCAGAAGCTGGGATGGAGACCAGGGTGACCGTGTGGGGCAGGTGGGAGCCGGGGGAGTCAGGCAGGATCTGTTCGATGACTGGGGTCACCACAGTCTGAAAGTAGCAGTGCCCGCTGTGAAGGCCACCGGCAGTGGGGACCCAAAAAGAGGGGAAGAAAAGAGTGTCAGAGGGAAGTCAGAATCACTTCCCTGCAGGCCCCAGCCCCAGGCTCTATGTTCCTCGTCTTCAGATACCTCCCCCAACCACAGCAAAGTGGACAGACTCCCAGGGCCAGACTGAGCATGCCCAGTTGTCTCAGTAGCCTGCTTTGGGTTTCATTCATTATAGCTTAAAAAAAAATTTTTTTTTTGAGACAGGGTCTCCCTGCAGCTCCAGCTAGCTTGGAACTCACTATATAGACCAGGCTGGCCTTGAACTCACAGAGATCTGCCTGCCTCTGCTGAATGCTGGGATTAAAGGCTTGCGCCACCAAGCATGGCTAAAATTTTTTTAAATTACATTTATTTGTGTGGAAATATAAGCACCTGCCCTGGTGCATGCATGGAGGTCAGAGGGCAACTTGTAGGAGGTGGCTCTCTCCTTCCATGATGTGGGTTCTGGGGACTGAACTCAGGTAGTTAGGCTTGGAGGAAAATGCATTTACCTCCTGAGACAACTCTCTGGCCATTTAACTTGAAAAAAAAAGTAGTTATTTTAATTTTTTGTGTGAGTGTTTTGCATGCATGTATGTAAATGTACCTGTGGAGGCCAGAACAGGGTATCAGATCCCCTGGAACTGGAATTTTGGATAGTTTTTAGCCACCATGTGGGTGTTGGGAACTAAACCTGGGCCCTCTGCAAGAGGAGCCAGTGCTCTTAACCATTGAGCCATCTCTCTTGGCTCTATAACTTACTATGTAGACCAGGCTGGCCTCAATCTCATAGAGATCGCCTCCCTCTGCCTCCCAAGTGCTAGAATTAAAAAAATGTACCACCATGTGTCTGTGTGGGCACATGTGGAGGTCAGAGGAAAACTTGTGGGAATCAGCTCTCTCTTTCTACAATATGGGTCCTGGGGATTGAACTCAGGTTGTCAGACTTGGCAGCAAGCTCCCTTAACGGCTGAGCCATCTCACAGGCTCCATTCTGGCTTTGTTTATTTCCTGTGACACTGTCAGATGGCTGAGAAGAGGCAAGGCCCTTGGGGATATATCTAGTTTGGGAGGAAGTCATTAAAAGTCCATTTGGGATCTGGCCCTGTTGTTCTTTAATCCAGCTCTGTCAGGCTTTGTATAAGACAGGATTGGTCTGGCCTCTGTTCCTTGCCTCTGAGGGAGAAAGACTCTAAGTGCTTATAACAGGGGGATCTTTGTTATTTATGAGATCCCTGGGAGATGCTTGAGTCTATGCAAATGAGACTGAGTCAGACCAGGCTGGTTCCCATGAAGAAGGGCCATGATGGAAGGCTTGCAGCTTGCAGTCAGCCTGGCTTCCCAGGAGCTGGCTAGAGACAGCTTAATTGTGTGGCCTGATGATTTTATAAAAAACCGTAATGGATGCTGGACCTTGGTGTGGCATTCTGTTAGCAAACAAGATGGGCCAAAGGGAGGGTGGCTTCTGCACTGTGTCCTTTGTAATCAAACTGGGACGTGAAGCACAGTGCCTTTGGTATTCTGTGAGTCATTGAGCAAAGGATCAAACTTGACAGGGCCACAGGGGACTCTTGGGTTGGAAGCCAGTTGGTTTGAAGTATATGAGGTCCCTGGAGATGCCTGAGTGTGCAGCTGGTGTCTGGAGCAGCAGACTTCAGGTGATGGTGCATATAGCTAGTGGTTCTGTGCCAGCTCTGGTGGCTGGTGCCAGAATCGCACTGCAGTGGCATATGGCAGAGAGCTGGTGTCTGGGCACCCCAGATCCCTGCCATGCTTATGATACTGAGAACTGAACCTAGGGCTGCACAAATGATAGGGAAGCCCTCCACTGCTGGGCCACGCCCCTAGCCCCTCGCTAGGGGATTCTAGGCAGGTACTCTACCACTGAGTCATACCCTCATCTTTCTTTTTCCTTCTTTTTTTTAATTATTATTATTTTTTTAATTAATTTTATTTATTTCTGTATGTGTATGAATGTACTGCCTGCATGCAGGTTTGTGCACCCGTGTCGTGCAATGCCGCGGAGGTCAGAAGAGGGTGTCGGATTCCCCTGGAACTGGAGTTCTCCTGGAATTGGAGTTTCAGATGGTTCTCGGCTGCCATGTGGATGCTGGGGATTGAACCCGGGTCCTCTGTAAGAGTGGTCGGCGCTCTTAACCGCTAGGCCATCTCTCCAGCCCTCTTTTTCCTTCTTATTTTGGGAGCAGATCTCAATTTGGCTAGGAATTTGCAAACTTTCTCTGTTAGCTTCCTGAGAAGCTGAGATGACAGGCTTTTTGGCCTCTTTTATTTCTGTGAGGTGGAAGGAAACAAGGCAGGGAGGAGTGGCATTGCCTTCTCCTATTTTACCTCATGGAAACTCAAGCCTGGGTATGGGGCAGCCCATACCTTGAGGTCCTGCTCAGAAGGGGCCCTCAGTACTCACCAGTATAGCTTAGAGTGCTCCACCAGTGTGTAGGTGTCCCCATCCCCAATGAAGGTCCCGCAGGTGAGGCAGATGAAACACTCAGGGTGGTACTTCAACTCCCCAGCCACCTATGGGCACGTGGGAGGGACAAAACACAGCTTAGTGGTGTCTGAAGCCTAGAGGCCCAGTCAGAAACAACCTCACTGCAGTTAGGGGGCCAAGGGACAGGAATAGACAATGCAGGGTAAGATGGGGTGGGGATAGGACTGAGAGGTGGTATGGGGTAGAATACAGAGACGAGAGGAGAGACCTGGGGCAAGGAAACCAGAGTGAATGCACTTGAGCTTGTGGAAAAGGTGCTCACCATGACCAGCCCTTTGGTGATGTGCTCGGAGCACCCATGACAAGACTCGCCATAGCGGGCCCAGTAGTCCTTCTTACAGAATAGTTGTCCATCCTTCTCATAGTACTGGTGCGAAAGGGAGGTGCTGCACTCACAACACCTGGGAGGGGAGAGAGGTTAGCCTGAGGGTGGTCATGATCACCCTCTCCACCCACCTACATTTTGGGGGGCGTTCTTTTTGGTACAGTGCCTCCCTTTAGCTCCAGCTGGCCTGGAACTCACTATGTAGACAAGGCTGGCCTTGAACTCGCAGAGATCCACCTGCCTCTGCCTCCTGAGTGCTGGGATTAAAGGCATGTGTCACCATGTCTAGCCCACCTAAGTTTTTTTTAAATTAATTAAAATTTTTTTTAATTTTATGTGTATGAGTGTTTTGCCTGCATGTGTATAAGTGGATCAGTATTGTGCAATGCCTATGGATGCCAGACAAGGGTGCTGGACCCCCTGGAACTGGAGTTAGGGACAATTGTTAGTCACCTATTGGTGCTGGGAACTCAACCTGGTTCTACAACAGCAGCCAGTGCTCTTAACCACTGAGCCATCTCTCTAACTCCATACATGTTTTCCAAGATTTATTTTTTTATGTGTTCTACTGTGTGTGTGTGTGTGTGTGTGTGTGTGTGTGTGTGTGTGTGATTAGTGCAATGCCCATGGAGTGGATCCCCTGGAGCTGGAGTTACAAGTGGTTATGAGCTATATGCCATGGGAACTGGGGCCAAACTTGGGTCATCTGCAAGAGCACCAGTGTCTTGATCTCTGAGCCATCTCTTCTGTCCCCTCATCTATAGGTTTATCTTTGATATTTGCCAGAAAATAAAAATAGAGGCTTGGGATATAGCTCTCTTGGTAGAAAGCTTGCCTGGCATGCACAAATGTGGGAAAATCCAGTTTGAGTTAGGTACGAATGGGCTAGTTCTTCAGCCAGCATCTCCTGGGGGCACAGGTGGGGGTCATGAGACTCCTCTGACCCCACCCCATGATGTTGGGCAGATCGATAGCCAGTGATGTATGCAGGGGGCATGACGCAGGGGTCTGGGATTGGCCCTAAAATGACATCATTCTACCTATAATAGTAACCTTCTACATACAAAAAATGGATCTTCATTAACACCTGACACTGTGTGTGTGTGTGTGTGTGTGTGTGTGTGTGTGTGTGTGTGTGCTGAAGCAGGCCTGAGTCTCATCATGTGCTAGTGATTTGGCTGGATGGAGGCCTATTAGACCACCAGCCTGGTGTGCTAGTGATTTGGCTGGATAGAGGTCTATCAGACCACTGTGTGCTAGTGATTTGGCTGGATGGAGGTCTATCAGGTCACCAGCCTGGAGAGTAGTTTGTCAGTAGTGTAGCCTGGGGAGAGCCAATCAGATGTCAGGCTGAAATTCCAGTTCTGAGAGTCATCAGCTCCTGGATTGGTGAAGGTGGCATAGCCAGAAGGGGTGATGTTCTGCCATCCCAGGCTAAGAACCTGAGAGAGGCAGTAGCCACTCAGGTTGGGGTGCAGACAGCAGCCTGCTGGCAACCTGCGCCATGGTGCCTGTTTCCTAGGTGGCTGCGGGCAGCCACTTCTCCCACCTCTCCCTTAGCAGGTCCAAGTGGCATTTCTCTTTGAAGAAGGAGCACATTCCTACACACAAAGCCTGTTTTAGACAAAAAAACAAAAACCAAAAAAAAAAAATTAATGAAAAGATATCTGGGCTTTGTGGCTGTTCTAGTCTGTCTTCCATTGCTGTGAGAAAACACTCTGACCGACACCAACTTGGGGAGGAAAGGGTTTATTCAGCTTACATCTCCTGGGTTACAGTTCATCACTCAGGGAGCCCAAGGTAGGAACTCAGGGCAGGAACCTGGAGGCAGGAGCTAAAGCACAGGCCATGGAGGAATGCTGTTCACTGGCTTGCTCCCCTGGCTCATGCCCAGCCTGCCTTCTTATACAGTACACAACAACCTGCCCAGGGTGGCACTACTTTTGTGGGCTGGGCCCTCCCACACTGCTCAACCATCAAGACAATACTCCACAGATGTGACCACAGGCCAATCCAATGGAGCCAATTCCCCAACTGAGGCTCCCTCAACCCAGGTGTGTCAAGTTGACACTAAAGCTATCCAGCACAGTGGCATATGCCTATAATCTTAGCAGTTGAGAGACTGGGGCAGGAGGATCTTGAGTTGAAGTCAACAGGCCTACATAGTGAGACCTTTTTTTTTGAGGCAGGGTCTCCCTGTCCTGAAACTCATTATGTAAACCAGGCCTGGAACTCATAAGATATCCACCTGCCTCTGCCTCCCACGTGTTGGAATTAAAGCTATGAATCATCACGCCTGGCATGAGACCTTCTTATAAACATCAAACAGAACCATGCTGGTGTGGGGCACCTGCCTATCACCCTAGCACTCAGGAGGTAGAGGAAAAAGGGTTAGGAGTTCAAGGTCATCCTTGGATATATACTATATAGTGAGTTCTAGGTTTCCCTGGGACATGAAATCCTGAGTAAAAGAAGGCAGGGTGTGGTGGTGCAGGCCTTTAATCCTAGCACTTAGGAGGCAGAGGTTAGCTGAGGCCAGCCTGATTTATACAGGTAGTTCCAGGCCGGCTGGGGCTACAAGGAGACCCTGTCTCAACCCCCACCAAAAAAAAAAAAAATTAATGGCTAGGCATGCCAATGCATATTATCCAGCACTCAGGAGGAAGAGGCAGGCAGATTTCTGAGTCCAAGACCAGCTTTGTGTACATAGTCCTTTCCATGCCAGCCAGTGTTACGTGGTTAGATTGTGACCCCCCTCCCCAATTACCACCACCACCACCACCACCACCACCACCATCATCATCATTATCATCATCATCAAGACAGGGTCTTCCTGTAGCTTCATCATCATCATCATCATCATCATCATCATCATCATCAAGACAGGGTCTTCCTGTAGCTTCAACTAGCTTGAGGACCAGGCTGGCCTTGATCTCACATTGACCTGTCTGCCTCTGCCTTCCTATTGCTGGCATTAAAGGTATCTACACTCATCCCTGGCTATCACCAATATTATTATTACTCCGTGTGTGTATCTGAGTGTGTATGAGTGGATGTGTGCTACCATGGATCTGCAGAGATCAGAGAGCAACTCCCTGGAGTTGGTTCTTTCACCTTTACACAGGTTCCAGGGATTGAACACAGGTCACTAGGCTTGTGCGGCAAGCCCCTTCACCCACTTTAGCTGGCCCACCCTCTATAGCTTTTGCAGTTCTGGGCTTACACAACCACTCATTTCAGTTCTGCCTACAGGGGGTCAACCTGTGAGCCTGAGGGTAGAAGCTTGCTTCTCATTTGGGCCTCTGTCCCCAGTCATGCAAGGAAGATGTGACAGAAGGAAGGTGACTTGGTCTTGGTCACCAGCCACATGGACAGAGGAACTGGGGCAGAGGGCATAGAGCAACCACAGCCTCACTCTAATGGACTGCACTCTTCTCTTCCACGTCCTCCTCGTATCTCACGTGGCTATAACCCCTTAAAGCTAGAACACCTGAATATCAGCCCCTTCCTGCTTTCTGGGTTACCAGGGAAGATGAATTACAAAGTCTCCATCCTGCCAGAGGTCCCACCTATGGGAGCCACAGGCCCTGGAAAACTGTTCTGCTGTACTAACGTAAAGTAGAGATTAAGCTCACCATAGCCCGGGATGCACAGCCAGGATCTCAGCAGTGACAACACAGGATGCTGTAGCTTCCTAGAGCTGGGCAGCCCTCTTGATTTCACAAGAAAGCCTTGGGGTGGGGCTGGAGGGATGGCTCAGTGGTATGTTAAGAGCATTGGCTGCTCTTGCAGAAGACCTGGGTTTGGTTCCCAGCACCCACTTGATGGGTAACAACTATCCATAACTCCAGTTCCGGGGGATCCTTCTGGCTTCCGTGGGCACTGTATGACATAGATGTACTTTTTTTTTTTCTTTTTTTAGACAGGGTCTTCCTGTAGCCCCAGCTGTACTGGAACTCACTCTGTAGACCAGGCTGGCCTTGAACTCACAAAGATCCGCCTGCCTCTGCCTCCCAAGTGCTAGGATTAAAGGCGTGCGCCACCACGCCCGGCCGACATGGATGTACTTATATACAAGCAAAACATCTACACATACATTAAAAAAAAATCTTGCCAGGCATGGTGGTGCATGCCTTTAATCCCAGCACTCAGGAGGCAGAGGCAGGCGGATCTCTGTGAGTTCAAGACCACCCTGGTCTACAGAGTGAGTTCCAGGCCAGCTGGGGCTACAAGGAGACCTTGTCTCAACAACAACAACAACAACAACAACAACAACAAAACAACTCTCCCAGGGTAGAATCTTTTTGTGAGATTGAGGCCAGCCTGGTTTACAGGGAGATTATATAACAAACAAACAAACAAACAAAGAAACAAATGGCCCAGAGAACAGCTGAGCTCTTCCAGCACCCAGCACTAAATCAGTACCACACCTTCCCTCATAAAGCAGCCCAGGGCCATCAAAGCCAGAAGAGTATAAGAGACAGCCAGGAAGGCTGGGAGAGGGACTAAAGGGCAGATGGAGAGAAAGGGTGTCTTCTTGTCTCTAAACTACATGCCTAGTTTCTTTGGCCCAGGCATCCTGGTAGGGTAGAGACAGACCCTCCTGTCAGCCTGCAGGATTCTGGAGCTGGCCCTGGATTCCTGTGTGTATAGATACTCCTGGGTTAGAATGCACACCTGTGCATAAAGCAGGTGCAGATGCAGCTGGCTCTGCTCTCGGGTCATGGGGGGCCAGGAGGAAGGAGGCTGTAATGGTATCAATCTACGAAAGAGGTGGAGAACCTGGGACTGGGCCAGATTGTCAGCTCCCCTCCCCCACATGGGTAGCCTACCCATTAATGGTCATTACTAGAGGACTGGGACAGGAGGGGACAGGACAGGAGGGGAGCTATAAGGCAGCTGACAGGACATCGTCCCTTTAAGAAGATTCAGTTTGTTCCCCATTGTCTGGGTGCTTGACCTGAAGGGAGGAGTTCGGGCTGAGGTGCACAAAATGTCAGGGTTCGGAAGCACATGGGTGGGGACATACCCAGGAAAGGGCCTGATGAGGTATCCCAAGGGAGTCAGAGGGTAGAGAGGGGGGAGGAGGAAGAGAAACACAATGCAGGATGCAAGGCAGGAGCTATGAAATCATGTTCGCTGCCTGAGCTACCCAGCAACAGCCCAGGGCAGCTGACAGTAGGGGAGGGACTTTGTATGTACTGAAGGGCTTCTGGGACAGTGGGAGGAGTGTCACGCACTCCCCAGGGCTTTAAACCTGAGGGAAGATGACACAGTAGTGCAAAGAAGCAGGGTTCCTGCCCTCTCAGGAAGCTCCCCCAGCTCCACACTATCAGTGACTGACTTGCCTCCAGTCCTCAGTGTCACAGGGTGTGCCTGTTACACAAAGCAGGGCACCCACCTGCCTGCCCACCAGCCCCATGGCTGGGGGCTCAAGTAGCTGCACACCACCCTGGGAGAGAAAGCTCTTCTAGCATATGGGGGGAAACTGCCACTATTCTACCCACTCATTCATCATAGACAAGGCTCCTCCTTCCTAGCAGCAGCCAGCAGAGACATGACCATGCCTTCCCAAGAGCCCGGTCACCACTTCCTTGAAGTGTCTTCCAGCCCACACTGCTCCCAGGCGGCAGCAGCAGCAGCAGCAGCAGCAGCAGCAGCAGCAGCAGCAGCCATTGCCAATCCACACAGCTTAGCCAGGGCCTGTTCAGGAAGGGGCCGCCCCACCCAGCACCCTTAGAGCTGAGCTGCTGTTGCTGTCTCCCTGTCTCTCTCCCTCTTTCTCTCCCTTCCTTCTTCCTTTCCTTCTCTACTCTTTTGCTATTAATACTGTGTCTCGGGCTGGAGAGACGGCCTAGCGGTTAAGAGCACCAACTGCTCTTGCAGAGGACCCAGGTTCGATCCCCAGCACCCACATGGCAGCTAGGAACTGCCATTAACTACAGTTCCAGGGGAATCTGACACCCTCTTCTGACCTCTGCGGCACTGCATGACAATGGTGCACAAGCCTACATGCAGACAGTACATTCATACACATACAAAAAAAAAAAAAAAAGACTGTGTTTCGTACAGCCTACACTGGCCTCTAAGTCACTGTGTAGTAGAGGAAGATCTTGAGTGCCTGACCTTCCTGCCTCAACCTCCTGAATGCTGGGGTTACAGGTACACACCTCCACGCTTAGTTTATGGCTTGGTGACTGCTACGCAAGCACTCTACCAATTGTGCTACATCCTCAGTCCGACCTTGAGCTCCTGATCATCCTGCCTCCTCCTCCCCAGCACCATGATGATACCTGCCATCTTTTAACCTGCTTAGTTTGTCTGCATTCTAGACAAGATCTGGGATCCTGCAGTGCTCTAGTGGCTGGCCCCTAAAAGACCTTTGTTGGTGGAAGGCACAAAGGCACAAAGGAGCCTCTGACTTTTACCAGCCTCTTGCCCTCAGCCCACATCCAGTTAGGAGTCAGATGTGGTAAGAGGGGAGCCAGCTTGGATCCCCACATGAAATGGGCTGGAGATGTGGCTCAGTGGGCCTAGCACTGCATAGCCAGATGTGGTGATGCTCACCTGAAATAAGAGCACGTGGGAGGTGCAGACCAGAGGATCAGGAGTTCAAAGTCAGCCTGGGCTACATGAAACTCTGTCTCAGAACAAAGTCTGCCATGTCAGTAGAGTCCCATCAGGTACCCAAGGGGGCCTAGAGCTGGTTCAGGGCTTGGTTGGTGGAACTCCTGAGGTTGGCACCTGGCCCTCCCTAGCAGAACCAGGCTGAGGGCAGGAGAGAAGAGGGCCCTGGGAGGGTGCAGGACTGGCTCTGTGGCAAGAGAGGCGAGAGTAAGTTTCACTCCCTTATAGTGACACCAAGGGAGCCCAGAGTGAACAGCTGGAGGGTCAGCCTCAGGGGGAGAAGGTACCAGAAGGATCAGAGGTACAGGAGTGGCCTGCAGCTGGTAGAGCAGACCAGGGAGTTTCAGTTCCACCCAGCAGCCAGCCCCAGGCATGTCAGTCCCACGGTCTCCTCTGCCTGGGGCCCCAGCCATTAAGCCAAGGGCCACAGACAGGTGGGGAGGAGGCTTTCCACTTACTTAGCCCCCCGGACGCGGTGGAGTCTTCTCAGGGCTGAGGCTGGCAGCATCCTTGGCAGCTACAGCTGGGGGCTCCCAAGGCCTGCAGGAGCCCAGGGGTGGCCTGGCCCCAGCTTCCCCATCCTACTCCTGGAGTTCAGGATTGGAGGCTGCAGGGGGTGTGGCCAGTGTGGCCACAACCACTGGGGAGGAGGCAGTGACAGTGACTGTGTGTGTGAGGAAGGCCTTGGTCTGAGTCTGTGACAGGAAACTCCTTCTGCTTGGCCTTTTGTATAGGTAGAGAGGGAGGACCTAAGCTCTGACCACAGGCAGAGAGGAGGGGAGGGAGCAATCTAGGCTCTGATAGAGGTAAGGAGGTAGAGAAGAAGAGATCTAGGCTAGGCATGGAGGTGGAGAAAGAGGGAATCTGAGTTCTTGAGGAGGGGTGGTCTAGACTCTGACCTAAGGTAAAGAGGTAAGGAGGAAGAAATGTAGCCTCTGACTCTAGGCAGAAACATGGAGAGTGAGGGATCTAGGCTCTGACTGAGGGGAGAGAGGGATCTAATCTCTGACTCCAGGGAGGAACATGGAGAGGGAAAGATCTAGGTTCTGGTGCTAGGCAGGAAGATAGAGACTGAAAAATTTAGGTCTGACCCTAGGAAGGGAAGGATTTAGGCTTTGGGCATAAGTAGGTAGGTAGAGGAGGGATCTAGACTCTGACTCTAGGTGGGGAGGTAGGGAATGAAGGATCTAGGCTCTCATTATAGACGTTTAGTATCCCCTACTTTGACAGCAATCATGGAGTATCCACTACTTTGACAGCAATCATGGAGTATCCACTACTTTGACAGCAATCATGGAAGGATCCACTACTTTGCCCTTAGCCCCCCACATCTAGGGAACAGTACACTGCGCGCTCCTTGGTCTCTTCCTGGACAAAGGCACTGAGACCTTGGGTCTCTGGAGACAAGGACAAGCTCAAAAGCAGCTGTCTCTTCCGGTGTAGCCCCCAAGGGAACAGAGGCCAACTTCCCACGGTTAGCTTAGCCTCCTGGAGTTGAAGGTTCCCTGAAGGAGAGGCTGCCTCCCCACCACGCAAGCCCTTTCTCCGTCCTGGTCAGCCTGCCCTGCCTCCAGGCTACAGCCTAAAAGAAACCCGGACCACTGGCCTGTCTGTCATCTGAGAAGCGGTGTACATAGGAAGGGGCCTCAGAGTGCCAATGGAGCCCCAGGGCACTAAGGACCTTGTGCCCTTGGACTGTGCAGAGAAAGCATCTCCAGGTGGCAATCGTCTTCCTGGCCCTGGGCAGAGACACTGCACTGGTGCCCAGGAGCTTAGACCAGGAGATTCAAAGATGCCCAGCTAGGGGACTTTCTGCAGGCTCTACCAGCAGCTCCCAGAAAAGCACTGATACAGAGAGAGGGCTGGGGACAAATCTTAACAGTTGCTAGGCATGCATGAAGTCCTGGGTTCAAACCCTAGAATTACCTAAATAATAATTACCTAAATAAATAATTAGGGCTGGCAAGATGGCTCAGCAGGTACTAGTGCCTGCCACCAAGCCTGACAGTCTGAATTTGATTCCTGGGACCAATGTGGTAAAAAGGTTAACAATCCTCTCCTGCAAGCTGTCCTTTGATCTACACACACACACACACACACACACACACACACACACACCAGAACAAACCCACCTCTTTGGGGCTGGCACATCCCTTTGGACCCAGCGTTCCTCTCCCATCTAACTATTAAGCAGACCAGACCTAGCTTCCAAAATCAGAGATCAGACATGTTCAGGGTGGTATGACAGTAGATAGTCCCAGCACTCAGGAGGTAGATTCAGGCGGATCCCCACCCCAGCCAGGGCTACAGGTGAGACCCTGTTTCAAAACAAAAAAATAATTTTTTTTTCAGTGCTGGGGATTGAACCAGAACCCTGCATACTGATCTTCATTCCCAGCACCCCCCTCCCATTTACATATACATTAGTGGTTGGGGATTTTTTTTTAATTTTTTAAATTTTTTTTTTTTTTTTTTTTTTTTGTTTTCGAGACAGGGTCTCCCTGTAGCCCCAGCTGTCCTGGAACTCACTCTGTAGACCAGGCTGGCCTTGAACTCACAAAGATCCGCCTGCCTCTGCCTCCCGAGTGCTAGGATTAAAGGCGTGCGCCACCACGCCCGGCTAAATTTTGTTTATTTTTTATGTGTATGAGTACTGTCTGCATGTAGGTTGGTGCACCCGTGTCATGCAATGCTGAGGAGGTCAGAAGAGGGCGTCAGATTCCCCTGGAACTGGAGTTAGAGATGGTTCTTAGCTGCCATGTAGGTGCTGGGAATTGAATCCGGATCCTCTGCAAAAGCAGTTGGTGCTCCTAACCGCTGAGCCATCTCTCTAGCCCTGACATAATCATATTCTATTGAGGACAGATAACTCAGTTCAAAGGAAAAAATACAAACCAGACTCTCCAGCCCCAGTGGTTGGGAATTTAATGCAGGAGTAGACGAGCACAAGACCCCAGGCTCCATCCCCAGCACTGGCAGAAGAAGAAAAAAATAACATTGGCTGGATGACTCCTGGCCAGCCTGTCCTGCATTGTTCTTGCTGACCCCAGCCCCCACTCCAGTGCCTCTGGACATACTGAGCTCCTCCTCTGCCTTGCACTCTGGTCACCTGTCACCTCCTCAGCCCTGTCTCCACAGCCTTTGACACATGGCTGCTGCCTCACCCTCTAGGAGGCAGGGGCCTGTGTCTGGGAGGGACAGGACACAGTTACAGAGTACAAGCTTTGAAGACAGGCTCTGTAGGAGACACTGGGACATATAGGTGACCTTGTACCTGTTTCCTCATCCATTGAGCTGCTTTAGTACACAGCGCTTCCTCACAGGGTGCCCTGAGGGGGCCTGTGTGGGGCAGGTGCTTGGGAGTAGCTGATTCAGGGAACCCCAGGAGGTTCCACTTGGAAGGGCATGCAGAAGGGCACCGAAGGCAGAAGTCTTCAGTGATGAGCCACCTTTCCTCCTGGCTCCATGTCCCAACTGCCGTAGCAGCTTCAGGGAAAAGGCAAAGAAAAATCTCAATGTCAAAGGGTTCATGTTATTGAGACACTCAGGTCTGCAGCCTTAGGCTTTCTGTGGGGTACCAGGCTGGCTACCTGTCAAGCCATGTGTCCAAGGCCAGCCATAACCTTTCCCTGAGCTGCTTTCTTAAGTGTTAAGGGGTAGGATACCGTCAGTCTCAGTTATGGTGGATGTTGGTAGAACTACACACATTGGGCCAGGATACTGGGGGAAGTAGGCTTGGATGATAAACAGGAAGGTGATCTAGACCAGAGGCAGGAAGTGAGGAGAGAGGGATCTAAGCTCTAACTGCAGGTGGAGAAGTAGGGAGGGAGGGATCTAGGCTCTGACTATAGGCAGGAAAGTAGGGAAGGAGAGATCTAGGCTCTGACTATAGGCAGGAAGGTAGGGAAGGAGGGATCTAGGCTCTGACTATAGGCAGGAAGGTAGGGAAGGAAGGATCTAGGCTCTGACTATAGGCATGAAGGTAGGGAAGGAGGGATCTAGGCTCTGACTATAGACAGGAAGGTAGGGAAGGAGGCATCTAGGCTCTGACTGTAGGCAGGAAGGTAGGGAAGGAGGGATCTAGGCTCTGACTGTAGGCAGGAAGGTAGGGAAGGAGGCATCTAGGCTCTGACTATAGGCAGGAAGGTAGGGAAGAAGGGATCTAGGCTCTGATTGTAGGCAGGAAGGTAGGGAAGGAGGAATCTAGGCTCTGACTGTAAGCAGGAAGGTAGGGAAGGAGGCATCCAGGCTCTGACTGTAGGCAGGAAGGTAGGGAAGGAGGCATCCAGGCTCTGACTGTAGGCAGGAAGGTAGGGAAGGAGGGATCTAGGCTCTGACAATAGGCAGGAAGGTAGGGAAGGAGGGATCTAGGCTCTGACTGTAGGCAGGAAGGTAGGGAAGGCAGGATTTAGCCTCTAATGCAGGAGCTATGGGTATCAGTGCCTGTGGGCCCTTCCTCTCTGTGGGACCCTCCATTTCTCCTTATGGTCCCCCACTGGGGCTCATCTCTCTCTTATTGACGTAGGATGGACCTTTCTGAAGTCAGGGACCCAGTTACCTGCCCCTTGCTTCTGTCCTGTGTTGAGACTCATGGGGGGTACACATGGGCATCTCTCATGCCTCCCAAGGCTCCAACTTCCCCTTGCTGCCAGTCACAAGTGCCCTCAAAGATAATTTTGTGATTCCTTTTGTCCCCATTGCAAATTTACCTGCCACCCTAGTGCCAAATCTGAAGGCCACTTCTTGGCCTTCCAGCCTTCAGTGCACACAGGCCTATACATTCTGTACTGGAACAGACCACCTCAAAATCAACACAGACAGGCACAACTAGACTGACTCCACTGGCAACAGACCACTCTCTTCCCTAGTGCATAGACGTGCTGCTCATCAGCAACCCTAAAAGACTATTCAATTCTAAAGCAATAGCTAATGAGCTAGATACAGTTGGATCCCAGTCCAATTGTTGTAAGCCTTAGTGAGGTGCTTGCTATGGCTGAGTCCCTATTTCTCACACAAAACTAGGGAAATATAGTACCTTGGATGGTTGTGGTACAGGTAGGATTAACATTAAAGAATGCTTGAGGAGCTGGGCATGGTGGTGCATACCTTAATCCCAGCACTCAGGAGGCAGAGGCAGGTGGATCCCTGTGAGTTCAAGGCCAGCCTGTTCTATACAATGAGCTCCAAGCCAGCTGGGACTAAAGGGATACCCTGCATCACAAAGACAAAAAAAAAAAAGAGTGCCTGAGGACTAGAGAGATAGCTTAGTGGGTACAGCATCTGCCTTTCAAGCATGGGGATCTGGGTTCAGATTCTCAGCACCCATGTAAAAGCCAGCATGGCAGGGCATAGCTGTAACCCTAGTGCTAAGGGGTGAATCTCAGGAGCTCATTGGCCAGCCAGTCTAGCTGAAACAGTGAACTCTAGGTTCAGTTAGAGACCCTGTCTCAAAAACCTAAGGTGGAGGAGGGTGAGAAGACTTAGTGGATAAAGAAGCTTGCTGCCAATCCTGATGACCTGAGTTCAAGTCCCTGGACCCAAATGGTAGGAGATATCTGACTCCCACACATTCTCCTTTGATCCTCACATGCAAACTATAGCCTGTGCATGTATGCATACACACAAAATAAATAAAAGTGTAATAAAACATTGGAAAAAATAAGGTAGAGAATGACATTTGACATTTACCTCTGACCCCCACAAGCAAGCACAGCCACACAGAGGAAAAGGAAAGGAAAGGATGGAGGGAGGGAAGAAAGAAGGGAGGGAGGGACAGAGGGAGGGAGGGAGAAAGGGAGGGAGGGACAGAGAGACACACAGAGAGAATGCACTTGAAGCCAGGTACAGAGTGCACACCTATAATCCCAGCAGGCAGAAGCAGAAGGAGGATCCAAGTTCGAGGCTAGGTCTAGACTATACAGAAAGACTCTGCCTCAAAACAACAACCATAACACCCCCCCCAAAAAAGTGTAGAAATGAGCTCAGTGGTACAGTGCTTGTTTAGAATGTGCTAAGGCCCTGGGATTTGGAAAGAAAAGAATGCATGATAGACAGTAGGTAATACATAATCCATACAACTTCAAGGTTTGAGATCAGGCGGGGCATGGTGGTGAACATCTTTAATTCCAGCCCTGGGAAGCAGCTGCATAGAGTTCCAGGCAGACAAAGCCACACCGCGAGGCCTAGCCTCAAAACAAAATCAAGCCAGGCATGTGGTGCATGCCTTTAATCCCAGTACTCAGAGGCAGAGGGAGGTAGACCAAGGCCAGCCTGGTCTATATAGTGAGCTCCAGGCCACCCGGGGCTACATTAGGGAGACCCTGCCTCAAAAGCAAAAGCAAAAGCAAACACAAATAAAAATAGAACAAAAATTAAAAGCAAATCAAACAAACACATGTTTGAGATCGGAGATGTTTTGGGCTTGTGTGACTTTGGATTGTGGAACATTTGCATAAGTGTCTCTTGTGGGGATGGGGCTCAAGTCTAAACAGGCAAATTATGTTTCAGACACACCTCACAGGCACAATTTAAGGGGAATTTTATGCAGTACTTCAAAAAAGATTCATTTTTGTTTATGTGTATGTGTGTGCCCACATGGCCACAAGAGCATGTCAGATTCCCTGGAGCTGGAGTTACGGGTGGTTGAGAGCCGCCTGATATGGGTGCTGGGAACAGAACTCTGCAAGAGCAGCCAGTGCTCTTAACTGCTGAGCCATCTCTCCAGCCCATTATATAGCTTTTGTTTGTTTGTCTGAGACATGGTTTCCCTGTAGCCACAGCTGGCTTGCAACTTACTATATAGACCAGGCTAGCCTAGATCTCACAGAGATCTACCTACCTCTGACTCCCAAGTGCTGGGATTAAAGGTGTGTCACCATGCCTTGCTATTAAGCAGTATTTTTAAGTGTTTGGGTATTTTGACTGTGACCAGTCATATAAGGTACAGCCTGTCAAAAACAAAACAAAACAAAACCAAACCAAACCAAACCTAAAAAGCAGAAGACAGGGCATAGTGAGTTCCTACTGAGAAAGGATTATATAGTGAAACTGTCTCAAAAAAAAAAAAAAACCCCAAAACAAAAAACAAACCAAATCAAAACAAAAGGTCCAGCCTGGAACTTTCAAAGTTGGTGGCACCATGCTGACATTTAGATTTTGTGGAGGGTTTTTTTTTTTTTCTTTTCAAGACAGGGTCTCCCTGTAGCCCCAGCTGTCCTGGAACTCCCTCTGTAGACCAGGCTGGCCTTGAACTCGATTTTGTGGAGGTTTTTGAGATTATTTTTTTGTTTGCTTTTTGAGACAGATGCTCTCTATAGCCCCAGATACTTACGTAGACTAGGCTGCTTCAATCTACAAAGAAGTGCCTGCCTCTGTCTCTGCTCTATGCCTGGCTGTTTTTGAGATTTTGAGACAGTTTTGGTAGCACAGATTGGCTTCAAATTGACTTTGTAGTTAGGATGATCCTGAATTCATGGCCTGCCTGCCTCCACTTCCAGTGCTGGAATTACAGGTATGTGCAATCACACCCAATTTATGCAGTTCTGGGAATGAAACTCTGAACATGCTAGGCAAACACTCGAGCAACTGAGCCACACCTAAAGCCCTGCTGATGGAATATTTTGGATGAGGGACATCCACCTTATGTTTCTCAAAATATCATCCTTTTGTTGTTTTGTTTCGGGGTGTGTATGCAGGTACGCATGAACATTTGTTGTGTGTATATGCAGAGGCCAGGGGTCAACTTCAGGAACTGTATACCCTGTTTCCTGGGACCTTGAACTACCTGATTAGCCTAGGCTAGGCTAGGCTAGCCTAGCTGGCCAGTGAGCCCCAAGGATCTGCCTGTCTTCACCTCCCCAGTGCTGGGATTACTGAAGGGTGCCACGTTATACCCACCTTTTAACGTGGGTTCTAGGGATTGAACTCAGGTCCTCATGCTTGTGTGGCAAGGACTTTAGCAAGTAAATCATTTCCTCAGCTCTGTATTGCCTCTTCTATATCAGAGATCCTCTCTCCTCTGTCACTGTAGTAAGTCAGGCTTGTGAGTCAGACCCCTGAACTATTGTGATAGTCTCTTCCTGCCAGTCGCGGCCATCTGCCCACTGGGATGGCAATCTTCAGCAAACAGTACATCTCCCAGCTGTCTGCTGACTCCCTAGTGTCTTCAGAAGAGCCTAATCCTGGCAATCACAATACCCATGCCAACTCACTCTCAACCAGGCCTCCCAACTGCATCCTTTGACTCATGGTGTTCCACTATCAACAGTCTCCCTGGGTGTCAGGAGCCCCCTGAACCCCAGGGCATGTTACTTGCCTCTCTTCTGGCCTCATTAGTCACAGTGGCAACAAGTATTCCTTTCACTCTCTTGCTGTGTGACTTCAGGAAGGAGGATGAACCACTATGCAGCCACTGTCCAAAGGCATACAACTCAGTATCTACCTAAGAATCCTGATAGATAGGCTAGGTAGCACATGGCTTGAATTCCAGCACTCTGGAAGGCAGAGACCAGTAGAACTCTGAGAGTTTGAGGTCAGCCTGGTCTACATCCAGGCCAGTTGGGGCTACAGGGAGACCCTGTCTCAAACAACAAAAAGAATCCTGTGAAGTGTTAGAAGAGGTTGATGTAGCCTTTTTCTGTGTCAGACAGGGTCTCAGGTAGCTCACTCAGGCTGGCACTGAGTTTATGATGTAGCCCAAGCTGGCCTTAAATACCCTTTGCTAATTGCTTCTTGGGATGCTCCTACTGGAGTGCTGGGCCACCTATAGGTGTCCACTGCTTTACTCAGTCCTGGCCACAGCCCTGCCCTCAGTGTCCCTGTGTGGGGGACACCTAGAGGTCAGGGTTGTTTTCATTGGCCTACCCATCTTTACAGACAGCTGGGGCCACAGCCAGTGGCTCTGATTCCCCTGAGAACTGCTTTGCCTTCCCCCTCTCCTGCAGCACAAGCTCTCAGGAAGGCTGGGACACGCTGCCCTACACCTCCTCCTCTGCCTGGGTGCCAGGAGGCTGTGGTGATACAGCCAAATTCCCCACTCCTCTCATGGGTTCTGGATGGTAAACTCTACCAGCCTTGGATTGAAAATATTCGGGAAAAAACCTTGCATTGGGAGAAGACTCAGTGAGTAGAGTGTTTGCTGTGGTCACCTGAGGACCTGAGTTCAGATCCCCAGCACTGGGACTGGAGAAGGGGGAGTGTGGAGACGGGGAGATCCCTGGAACAGTGCACCCAAATCGGTGAGCTCTAGGTGACCCTGCCTCAAAATAAGGTGGAGGGGCTGGAGAGATGGCTCAGCAGTTAAGAGCACTGGTTGCTCTTGAGGAGAACCTGGGTTCAATTCCCAGGACACACATGGTGGCTCACAACCATCCATAACTCCAGTTCCAGGACATCCAACACCTCTTCTGGCCTTGGTGTGTACTGAACACACATGTACAGGCAAAATTCTCATACACATAAAAATAAATAAAATCTTTAAATAAAAGGTGGAGAACAATTGAAGGAGACACCTGATGTCTACCTCTGGCCTCCACATGCATGCATACACATGTCCACATGCTTCTGCACGATGGGTATACAGAAATACATATAAGTAAATACACACACATCTGAAACATATATAGACTTATTTCCTATTATTCCATAAACAATGCAGTATAACTACTGATACACTATTCATACTTCATATCACATTAAATCTAATAAGGAATTAAAAAAATTTTTTTAATTAATTTTTTATGTATATGAATGTACTGTCTGCATGTAGGTTTGTGCACACATGTCGTGCAATCCCGAGGACATCAGAAGAGGGCATTGGATTCCCCTGGAACTGGACTGGAGTTAAAGATGGTTCTCAGCCGCCATGTGGGAGCTGGGGATTGAACCCGGGTCTTCTGCGAGAGCAGTCGGTGCTCTTAACCACTAGGCCATCTCTCCCGCCCCTAATAAGGAGTTTTTTTGTTTAAGACAGGATCTCACGTAGTGTAGGCTGGCCAGAAACTTACTCCTAGTTGAGGATGATCTTGAACTTGTGATTCTCCTCCTGAGCTTACAGGCATGAGCCACCATGTCTGCTTTACATGGTGCTGGGGATGGAACAGAGGGCTTAATGTATGTTAGGCAAGGACTCTACCAACTGAGCTACACACTCAGCCCCTAAATAGGATTTAAGTATACTAGCAAAGCTGAGGAGTGGTGGCATATAGCTGCAGTCCCAGCTACTAGGCAGGGGAAGTGGCTGAATCACTTGAGCCTCAGAAGTTCCCGGTTAGCTTGAGCAACATGACAAGACCCTGTATATGATGTATAGGTGTATGTATATGTATATGTATATAACAGGGGTTTGGGAAGATGGCTCAATGGGTAAAAGTGCTTGGCTTGCCTTGGGTTTAATCTCTGGAACCCACATTAAAACACTAGATATGGTAGCAGGCATCTATAATCCCAGCACTCGTAGTGTGAGATGGGAGATGGAGACAGGAGAACTGGCTAGAAGCTCTCAGGCCAGGCAGCGTGGAGTTAGCTATGCAGTGGCAAAAACCAAGAGACACTGCCTCGATGAGGTGGAAAGTCAGAACTGACTCTTGAAAGCTGTTCTCTGACCTCTGCATATGTTCCTGGAATGCATGCGTGTGTATACACACACACACACACACACACACACACTTATATAAAAACATATAGACCTGGGGCTGCAGCTCAGTGGTGGAGCATCTGCCTAGAATCCCCCAGTGAGGGTCTGTGGCTGTGGCTCAGTGGTAGAGCTCCTGCTTAGAATCCCCCAGTGAGGGTCTGTGGCTGTGGCTCAGCAGTGGAGCTCTTGTTGAGCGAGCCCAGGATCAATCTCCAGTACCAAAAAACCAACAAGCTCCTTGTCAAATAGAAAGGAAAATTGAGGCCAAGGACCCGAGGGAGATAATAGCTATGCTGAGGGCACCTGTCCTTTGGCCAGCCCATCTTACCTGAAGCAGTCTGCATGCCAGTCAACATTCAGGGCCTGGAGGTACTGGACATTGTAGATCCTCTGGTCGCAGCTCGCACACATGGGCAACTCACTTCCTGTGGGTGGTATGTGTGGATACCAAGTCAGTAATCACTCTTAGGAGTACAGCTTGCTGGAGGTCTAGCTGTCCTGCTCACCCTATGTGCATACACAGAACAAAGCGAGCACTAGAATTCAGAAACAAGGCAGAGGGCGGCACTCCTGTCGGCCTTTCTTCTGTCTGCCCAGGAGGAAGTGTTGAAAGGGTCCCTCAAAAGGCAGGGA
The DNA here is from genome assembly GCA_009823505.1 of Rhizomys pruinosus. Taxonomy (NCBI): domain Eukaryota; kingdom Metazoa; phylum Chordata; class Mammalia; order Rodentia; family Spalacidae; genus Rhizomys; species Rhizomys pruinosus. The sequence goes on from VZQC01011125.1 coordinate 1,023,711, forward strand.
TCTGGCAGGGCTGGGTTGGTCCAACCTGGGCTAGGAGGAGTAGGGTAGAAAACCCAACGGTTCTGGCCTTTATTGTAACTTGATGAAAGGCAGGTGCTGCAAAGCCAGGCACTCTGACACTTCCTTAAGCCAGACTATACATGCTTAGTCATCCTGGGACCTGGCACACTCCTCAAGCTGGTGGGCCCGGGCATATAGCCCAGGCGGGCCCCCTCTACATTTTATAGATGGGGACATCTCTGTCCCACAGAAGGCATCTCTCATCAGGACATATGACCAGGCTCCAATGCCAGTCTGCCTCCTCACAGGTATCCAACCACCTCTAGTAGTGTTGCAAGGGTGAGGTGGGGGTGGATCTGTGCCCCAAAGGAGGTGGGGGCTTCAGGGACCTAGGGGGGAGATGGGGAGGGCAGAGCAGGGCTGGAGTGCTCAGGACCTGCCTTTGCTCCAGCAGAGCCAATGTTTGGGCTTGGAGAAAGAAACCTAAGGGAGACTCCTGACTCTGATGCAGACTAAGGGAATCTCAGAGGTCCCTGAACCCTAACTGTGATGCAGGTCTAAGCCTGGGGCCCCAGGTGGAAGAGACTAAAGGAGGGGGCTAGGAAGGCCAGTTAAGTAGTAGGGTTGGTGCAGGGAGAAGGGGAGGTCATCGCATAGGGATGGGGGTGTCCCTCTGCAGTGTTCTGTCATAGGATCTACCATGTGTATCTTTCCTAAGCCCGTCCAGCCCAAGTCAGCAACTGCTTTGTCCTGAATTGCACAGTGGGGAAACTGAGGCCCAGGGTGTTAGCGACTGCGGAAGGTCAGAGAGCCCAGCAAACGCAGGTCTGAGATTCACATCCAGGGTGGCAGCGGTTTGGTTCTCCCAGGCACCCTCCCTTCCCCGGAGGGTGGGATAGAGCATTAGGAACCCAGCCCGGTGCTGGGACAGCAGTACTCTGGGAGATGGGGTGCTGCGGGGTCGGGAAATGGGAAAAGTGGGCTCCCTCCAACCCCGGGCCAAGGCAGGGAGAAGAGGGTGGGAGGGTGACAAGGAGCGGCCTGCAGGCTTGGGAAGGACAGGCGCGTCCCCGGGAGGCAGGGGCGCGGCCTCCTGTCAGCCAGGGCCCCTCGGGTTCTCGCAGCTCCCCTTCCCGGCCCCCCCTCCAGCCCCGCGCACCTTCCTCTCCCATACGTTCTTCCCTCCAGGTACAACAAAGTAGCGTCAACCTCATGCACTCGGCGGGGGGGCGGGGACCGCCGGGAACCGGCGGGAGACCGGGCAGCAGGGGCCGGGCCCGCGAGCTCGCTCGCCGCCGGCCCGGGAAGGCGGGAGGCGGGGAGTGCGGGGCCGGAGCCCGGCGCTCCGCTCGGGGCTCGCTGAGGCCGCCTCGCTGCTCTCCCACACCCGGCTCGGGAGCACCGGCAGGGCGCAGCCGAGGCCCGAGGAGCGCGGAGGGGCGGGCCCGGGCGAGGCCTGGGAGCTACGGCAGGGGCGGGGCGCACGCAGCGGCGGAGGGAACTGCCCCTGCGCGGATCCGCCCCACGAAGCAGAGGTCACGCCTCCTCCGTGACAGCCACGCCCTCTGCAGGCCCGCAAGCTCCAAGCAAGCTGAGGCAAGGACCGAGGCGAGCGCCGAGGCGGAAGGAACTGCCCACAGCGACTTAGGCCACGCCCACTGAATGACAGCCACGCCCTATGCAGGCCCGCAAGGAAAGGGTCTGCTCGCAGCGGCAAGGGTAGGCACTCAGAGCGGCGGTGGGATCGGCCCCTGTGCGGCTCCGTCCTTCTAGATGGAGGCCACGCCCTCTCGGTGACAGCCACGCCCTCTGCAGGACAGCAAGGAGCAGCAAATTGTGGCAGGGGCAGGGCGTGAGGGCTGGGAGGAGGCGGGAACTGCCCTTGCGCAGCTCCGCCCACCTCAGTGAAAGCCACGACCATAGGCGGCAGCCACGCCCTGTCCAGGCCAGCAGGAGGCCTGCGAGCGCGACCGGCTGGAACTGCTCCTGCGCGGCTCCGCCCCTCATTGCGGTAGCCACGCCTTTCGGCGAAATTCCGCCCCTGAGCGGTAACGAGGCCTCCTGAGAGGCAACTACGTCCTCTATAGGCAGCAGGGAGGAGTTTTCGTGGAGCAGGGGAGGGAACTGCCCCTGCGGGGCTTCGCCCTCTTCGTCGGAGGCCACGCCCTCTAGGGACCGCCAGAGTTCTGAGAGCTGCTGCAAGGGCCGGGCGTCCAGGGCTTGCCTCCTCGGTGGAAGCCACGCCTCTCTACAGTGGCAGCCCCGCCCTCTGCGAACTGGCGGCCACGCCTACTAGGAAAAGCCCTTCCTCTGGCCACGCCCCTTCCCTCCCGCCCTTTCATCTTTTCTTTCATTCATTAGGGCGCATCTATGAAGAAGGGTCCTTGGTTTTCAACCCTTGTGGAGCCTTTCTGGTCCTAGCCACTAGAAGTTAACTACCCAGGAGTGGTGGCGGCCTTGTGGATTCTGAGGACGATGGTGGTCGCGGTGGGGAGGGGGCATATACTGGGTCAGAGACTGGATAGAAAAGACAAGGAAGGACTAGGAATGTGTCTTATGGCTCTATACGTAGTGGACACTGCGTGAAGCCCTGGTTTCCATCCCCAGCAGCGCATAAACCAGGCGAGATTGTACACTCCTGTAATCCCAGAATTCAAAAGGTTGTGATAGGAACATCAGGAATTCAAGGCCATTCTCCGCTACATTGCAAGTTTCAGGCCAACTTAAGCTATATGAGACTATCAAAAAACTAAAGATAAAAAAAAAAGAGGGGCTGAAAAGATGGTTCAGTGGTTAAGAGCACTGGCTATTCTTGGAGAAGACACAGGTTCGAATCCCACCACCCACATGGCGGCTAAGAACTATCCTTAACTCCAGTTCTAAGGGATCTGATTCCCTCTTCTGTCCTCTGTGGGGACTGAACGATACAGGTGCACTTACACACATGCAGGCATATCACTCATATACATAAACTAAAAATAAAAAAATAAGAAAAGGGAGAAAAGAAACAAAAGTTTCTTAGCAACCCTTTGATATGTAACAAGAGCTACCCTAATGCTATATATGTCTTTTGCTAAGACATTTAATTGTGATTCTCCCTTGGGAAGCCCGTGTTTGCACATGGCTATCTTACCTTCCTCGGGGTCTCTTTCTCCTAATCCTAATGCTTAAAGTCTGTTAAAAAAATTTTTTTTTGTCTTTTTGAGACAGGGTCTCTGCCTGCCTCCTGAGTGCTGGGATCAAAGGCATGCACCACCATGCCCAGCTATGTCTTTTTTTATTTATTTATTTATTTATTTATTTATTTATTTATTTTATTTATTTTTGGTCTTTTTGAACAGGGTCTCCCTTTAGTCCCAGCTGGCCTGGAGCTCGCTATGTAGACCAGGCTGGCCTTGAACTCACAGAGATCTGCCTGCCTCCTGAGGGCTGGGATTAAAGGCATGCACCACCATGCCCAGCTATGTCTTTTATTTTTTTAATTCAGTTTTTATGTATTTTGCCTGCTGTCTGTAAGTGTACCATTCATGTGCAATGCTTGTAGAGTCCAGAAGAGGGTGCTGGATCTCACCATGCATGTGCAATGCTTGTAGAGTCCAGAAGAGGGTGCTGGATCTCCTGACAGTGGAGTTAGGGACTGTTGTTAGCCTCCATTTGGGTGCTGAGAATTGAAAGTGGGTCTTCTAGGCATGGCGGGGCACGCCTTTAATCCTAGCACTCAGGAGGCAGAGGCAGGCGGATCTTTGTGAGTTCCAGGCCAGCCTGGTCTACAGAGTGAGTTCCAGGACAGCTGGGGCTACAGGGAGACCCAGTCTCGAAAAGACCAAAAAAAAAAAAAAAAAAAAAAAAAGAGAAATCTAGAGCAGCAGGCATGCTCTTAACCACTGACATCTCTCCAGCCCCCAAAATGTCTTTTAATAAATGATAACCCTTCTTTGTGAAGCTCACCCCCATGGTCAGGGGTGGTTTAAATATTTTTCTGTTGTTTGTCTTTTTTTTTTTTTATTTTAGTGTGTGTGTGTGTGTGTGTGTGTGTGTGTGTGCCCTGCGCGCACGTGCGCGCGCCAGGGCACAGTGGCAGAGGTCAGAGGACAACTTGCAGGGGTTGGTTCCCTCATGGGTCCTGGGGAGACTTGAACTCATGTTGTCAGGCTTGCTGACAAGCACCTTTACCCCCTGAATTATCTAACCAGCATTTATTTATTTATTTATTTATTTATTTATTTATTATTATACTTTTTTTTGCAACGGGGTCTTCCTGTAGCTCCAACTAGCCTGGAGCTCACTATGTAGACCAGGCTGGCCTTGATCTCACAGAGATCTGCCTGCCTCTGCCTCCTGAGTGCTAGGATTAAAGGCTGTGCACTATCACTCCTGGCTATAATAAAATTTTTATTTCCTTCCTTCCCCCTCCCTCCCTTCCTTTTCTCTTTTCTCTCCCTCCCTTTCTCCCTTCCTTCTTTCCTGTGTATGTTTGTTGTGGTGTGTGTGTGCTCGAATGTGTTTACATATGTATGTGGGCATGCATGTGCCATGTGGTGTGTGTGGAGGTCAGAGGACAACTTGAGGAAGTGGTTTCTCTCCCTTCTACCATGTGGGTCCCAGTGATCAATCTCAGGTTGTCTGGCTTGGTGGCAAGCTGCTTTACCGTTGAGTCAACCTGCCAGCCCTCTACTTTAATCATAGTAAACTCCAACTCTACTTTAAAGTTTCCTTCTGCACCCAAGTCACAGATCCCAACTTTGACTGACTGGAGTTCTCTGAAAAAGAGCTGCTCAGGCTGCTGTCAGTGACAGTGTGGAGCTGTGCCTCTGTCTCTGCCACCATGGACAGGTCCTCTCCTCTCCCAGTGCCAAAGGCGTGGTCCTGTGCTCACTGGTCCTTCCAAGTTGTACAGGGCAGGGTGCTAATGCAAAAAGACCCGGGAGAGGAGCAAAGCCCTGCTAAGCAGCTACTGGCCTGGGAAGTTTTTATCGTCAGCTTGGTACAAACCAGGGTCACCTGAGAAGAGGGAGTCTTCTCAGAATGGCCTGTGGCCACGTCTATGGGGGTTTGTCTTGATTGTTTGATGTGGGAGGGTCCAGCCCACTGGGTGTCTAGCCATCCCTAAGCAGGTGGGCCTGGATTATATAACAAAACTGGCTGAGCAAGAGCCAGGGAGAGCAAGCCAGTGAGCAGTGTACCTCCATGGTCCCTCAAGGCTTGTGCTTTGACTTCTCTTAGTGATGGACTGTTACTTGGATATGTAATCTGAAATAAACCCTTTTCTCCCCCAAGTTGTGTTTTAAAAATATTTTACTTATTCTGAGTGTATTGTATACATGTGCATAAGTGTACTCATGTGGTGCAATGCCCGAGGAGTCAGAAGGCATCAGATTCCCCTGAAACCGGAGTTAACAGCAGCCATATGGGTGATGGTAATTGATCTCAGGTCCCGTGCAAGAGCAGATAGTGTTCTTAACCACTGAGCCATCTCTCCAGCTCCCCTAAGTTGCTTTTTTTTTTAAATGTATACCAGTGTTTTGCCTCCATGTAAATATGTGCACCACGTACCTTGCAGTGCCCTCTGAGGCCAGAAGAAAGCATCAGGTCCCTTGGGGCTGGAGTTAAAGGTGGTTGTGAGTGGCTCTGTGGGTGCTGGAAACCAAACCCAGGTCCAGTGCAAGAGGAGCCAGTGTTATTAGCCACTGAGATATCTCTTCAGCCCCTTGGGTCAGTGTTTTATCACAGAAAGTAAGCTAGAACAGCCATAGTGTGCTCAGAGCCCGTGCTGAGCTAGCCAGGATCCAGGAGGGGCACACCTGAAGAGGGGTTTGGCTATCAAGTGACCAAAGATATTAGGCTGTCTGATCCAACACTGGAAGGGTTAGAGCACTCTGCACAGATGTGGAAACTTCTAGAATGCTGGGCAACCCCATCTTCTAGTGAAGTGTCCTGAGGAGGCATGGAGGGTCTACATGGTTGTACTGAACCTTTGATAGGGCTGATGGGGAGATGCCTGTCAGTCAAGTGCTCACTTTATAAACATGAGGACCTGAGTTTGATCCTCAGAACTCATAAGAAAGCTACATGTTGTTCAGGTGTGGTGGCACACGCCTTTAATCCCAGCACTTGGAGGCAGAGGCAGGCAGATCTCTGTGAGTTCAACCAGCCTGGTCTACATAATGAGTTCCAGGACAGCTGGGGCTACAGGGAGACCCTGTCTCAAAAAGACAAAACAAACGAAAGGTAGGCGAACCTGGGCCTCACTGGCCAGCCAGTTTTGCCGAATCGGTAAACTTCAGGTTCAGTGAGAGGCCCAGTTTCAAAAAATACAGTGGAAACGGATTCAGAAGCATCGATGCTTCTGTGCATATATACAGACACAGACACAGACTCACACACACAGACACACAGACACATAGACAGACAACACTTCAATATCAACTTTTGGTTTGTATCTTACTTTCCTATAGGATATATACATGGCTCAATCGAAGCACCCATTTTGAGTGGTGCACAACTACCTATAACTCCAGCTCCAGGGGATCTGAAGACTTCCGGCCTCTCTGGGGACTTGCAGGCATGTGTTGGACTTATAGACACATAGACACGTAGACATAATTTTAAATAAATCTTATCCTAGCAGGAAACAAAGGGGGCACCTAGTAGGACCTTGTTGTTTAAACATTTGTTATTTTAGTTTTATTGTAAAATATGTATTTTTATTTATTTATTTATTAGTGTGTGTGTCTGTCACTGCACCAATATATGCAACTTGGGGTTCTTTGCAGGAGCATGGGCAACTTGGGGTTCTTTGCAGGAGCATGGGTGACTTGGGGTTCTTTTCAGGAGCGTGGGTGACTTGGGGTCATTTGCAGGAGCATGGGTGACTTGGGGTTGTTTTCAGGAGCATGGGCGACTTGGGGTTGTTTGCAGGAGCCTGGGTGACTTGGGGTTCTTTGCAGGAGCATGGGTGACTTGGGGTTGTTTGCAGGAGCCTGGGTGACTTGGGTTGTTTGCAGGAGCATGGGTGACTTGGGGTTGTTTGCAGGAGCATGGGTGACTTGGGGTTGTTTGCAGGAGCATGGGTGACTTGGGGTTGTTTGCAGGAGCATGGGCGACTTGGGGTTGTTTGCAGGAGCATGGGTGACTTGGGGTTGTTTGCAGGAGCATGGGTGACTTGGGGTTGTTTGCAGGAGCATCGGTGACTTGGGCGGCTGCATCACTGAATGCATCACTGAATGCCTACCTCAGCAGAGGTAATGACTCTTGAAGCTGCATCCCTGGGGCTTCTGCAGTGGGGTCTGGTCATGCATACCTTTAATCACAGCAGAGGCAGGCAGATCTCTGAGATTGAGGCCAGTTTGGTCTACGTAGTGAGTTACGGGCCAGCTGGGGCTACAGGGAAACCCTATCTCAGAAAACACAACAACAAAAGCCACCAAAAATACAAAAGAAAATTCAAGTATCTCCACCCAAGAGCCTCCCCTTCCCCAGCAATCATTTCCTGCTCATATAACCTCAAGGAGAGCCCTCAGCAGTCTTGTACATGTCATTGAGTGTCCTAAGTTTATTAACTTCCTGTGTTTAATCAGCCTCTCTTTAGTTCAGAGCAACATGATACTCCACCCCTTCCTCCATTTCTTAGGTTATTTCCACCTCCTCTTCCTCATTGTTCCCTCAGCCAATGAAGGACATGGTGATGATGATGATGATGGTGATGGTGATGATTTTTTTTAGTCTTTTTTTAAAATATATTTTTTAATATTTTTATTTATTTTATTTATTTATGTGTATGAATGTACTGTCTGTATGTAGGTTTGTGCACCCTTGTTATACAATGCCGCGGAGGTCAGAGAGGGTGTTGGATTCCCCTGGAACTGGAGTTCTCCTGGAATTGGAGTTACAGACGGTTCTCATTGTCATGTGGGTGCTGGGGATCAAACCCGGGTCCTCTGCAAGAGCAGTCGGTGCTCTTAATTGCTAGGCCATCTTGACAGAGTCTCACTATAGCCCCAGCTTGCCTAGAACTCACTATGTAAACCAGGCTGGCCTTGATCTTATGGAGATCAGCCTGACTCTGCTTCCTGAGTACTGAGATTAAAGGTATGTGCCATCATGCCTAGTTGAGATCTAATTATTTGATTCTATTTGTGGTTGAATATGTGCATGTACGTGCATGTGGAGGTCTGAGGTTAATGACATGAATCATCCTCCATCTCTCTTCCTCTTTAGTCATTGAGGAAGGGGGCTCTCAAATAATACCAGACCATGTCACTGTGGCTAGTCTTGCTAGCTTGTTTTGGAACTTTCCTCACTCAACCACCATTCAATGTTGAAATTACAAGCAGTCTAGTCCACCACTCCCACTTGGCATTTAAGTGGGTTTCTGAACTCTGGTCCTTGCACTGGGTGGTAATTGCTTTAACCACTGAGCCATCTCCCTAGTCCCCTTGAATTTCTTAATTTCTTTCTTTCTTTCTTTCTTTCTTTCTTTCTTTCTTTCTTTCTTTCTTTCTTTTTCTCTTTCTTTCCTTCCTTCCTTCCTTCCTTCCTTCTTCCTTCCTTTCTTTCTTCCTTTTTTTCTTTCTCTTGGCGAAGGCAGGAAAGGAGTTTTATTTGCAGCTTCACTACACCAGGAAGGACAAAGTTCTAATGACTGAAAATCTGTTCACTGTGCTTACGGCATTCTTGGTATCACACAGGAAGAGAAGCAGGCCAGGGTAGGGGCTTTCCATGGGAGCAGTACAGGTCCTTTGGGTTTGGCATGAACCTCTGATCAGCCTTGTAGAGCTGTGTTGGTGCCAAGGATTCTTGCTTAAGAGGTAGTTTTGATCCATTAGGATGCTCATCAGTTCCACATGTTCTGACATCCAAGGTAACGATATGTAAGACCCAGGAGAACTTTGGACGAAGTCAGATCCATGATGGAGCAGAGCCTATCTGACTGGAGTCTGTCAGCCACGCTGAACACGAGGCAGCCAGAGTCTCACCCCTCAACTGGGTTCACGGCAGCAGATGTTAGGTTCGTTTTGAGGGAAAACTCAGAACAAAGAGGAGAAAAATGTCAGGACTCTGAAGAAAAGGAAGCCGGGTTTATTTCAGGCTTGGCAGCTGGCCTGCCTGTGTCGGGATTAGGATGATCAGCTTCTTCCTTTTTTCTTTTTTTTGGTCTTTTTGAGACAGGGTCTCCATGTAGCTCCAGCTGGCCTGGAACTCACTCTGTAGACCAAGCTGGCCTTGAACTCACAAAGATCCGCCTGCCTCTGCCTCCCAAGTGCTAGGATCAAAGGTGTGCACCACCACGCCTGGAGATCTTCCTTTTTTTCAAGACAAGTCCTCGCTATGTAGACCAGGCTGGACTTGAACTCAGAGATCTGCTTGCCTCTGCCTCCCAAGTGCTGGGATTAAAGGTGTGTGCCACCATGCCTGGCTGAATCACCTTTTCATACCTCTTTTGTGAACACAGTCATGTCTGGCCCAATAAACTAGGCATCAAACATTTCTCCTCTCATGTTCAATTTGCTCATTAACGCCTGTCCTGGCTGTGTTTTCCTCTAGTCCCTGGTATTCATGCAGGACCTCATCCAATGTTAGTGAAGGACCCACAATGGCTTGTGTAAACCAGGGACAGAGTCCCCTCAGAGTATGCAACCTGTGTTCCAAGGTGGAACATAGATTGTTCACTATCTTTACTTCTATTACACTCAGATTAATATCGTGTTCCCCCATGTCCTGCAGCCTCACAAGCTTGGTTGTTAATAGAATTTTTCATTTGTCTTTTCCAGGGCTGGAGAGGTGGCTCAGTAGTTAAGAGCACTTCCTGCTCTTCCAGAGAATCTGAGTTTGGTTCTTAGCACCCATGTTGGGCAGCTTACAACGTACTGTAACTTAAGCTCCAGAGAATTTGACACCCTCTTCTGGCCTATATTGGCACCTGCACTCATGTGTACACACACACACACACACACACACACACACACACACACACACAAACAATTAGGGGGCTGGAGATGGCTCAGTGGTTAAGAGCACTGCCTGTTTTTGCAGAAGACATGGCAGCTTACAACCATCTGTAACTCCAGTACCAAGAGATCTGACACCCTCTTTTGGTTTCTGTGGCATTGTACAACGTGGGTGCACTTACATACATACAGGCAAAACACTCATATACATAAAACAAACAAACCAAATAAATAAATATAAGTAAAAGTTAATCTTTAAAAGCCTTTCACAATTTAGGCACTGCGTATGTAGAATGTTTTAGTTTCATTTCTGTTGCTGTGATAAAACACCTTGAAAAAAGCAACTTAGGAGAGAAGGGGTTCATTTTAGGTCACAGTTCCAGGTTCTAGTCCACTGCTGTAGGGAAGTCAAGGCAGGAACGTGAAGCAGATGTCACATCACATCTGTAGTCAGGAGCAGAGAGATATGCATGCATGTGTGCTTACTGCTGCTTAGCTCGCTCTGCCCTCTTATGCTGTCCAGGACGCCCTGCCTAGGGAATGGCACTGCCCACAGTGGGCTAGGTCTTCCCACATCAATTAACAATCAGACATCCCTCCCAGTCATGGTCACAGGCTAACTGGATCTAGGCTCTCTCTCACTGATACTTTCTTCCCAGGTAATTCTAGGTTGTGTCAAGTTGACAATGAAAATGAACAATCACACAGAGTACTCCTTAATTAATTAATTAATTAATTAATTAATTAATTTTGGGAGTTGGTTTTTATCAAGGTGTGCTGAACTTTTCCCTTCCTGTGTGCTAAGGGCCAGACCCAATGGCCGTCTTCTATTACTTCCATCTTGCTCTTTCCTCACTGATTCTTCCTTTAGGTTCTAAGTTTTTAGAGTTTTGAGAAGAGCTTCTTAGCACAGATCAAATATGTTCTCTTTCCCTTGAATCCTGTTGGCTGTAAGAAATGGGAAGCCAACACTTCCATTCATCCTCCCCTTTTCTCTCCTTTTCCTGCCAAATCAGAGGCTACGACAGAGGATTCCACCCACCTGCCTTCCTCCTGTTGGAATTCTCCCTTCTTTGGGCAACTTTTGGGGAAGACGGCTGAGCCCGAGTCGCATTGTCCAGAGGAAAGGCCACAGAATGGACGCCACATCCTGCCTATGATCCCATCCCAGGGATGCTACATCAAAAATATATATTTGTTTTATGTGTATGAGTGGTTTGTCTGCATATATTTAAGTGCACAAGTGCATGCAATGTTCCACAGAGGTTAGAAAAGGGTGTTGGATCCCCTGGAACTGGAGATATGGGTGGTTGTTAGCCACTATGTGGGGCTCTGGGAACTGAACCAGGTCCTCTGTAAGAGCATCCGGTGCTGCTTTTAACCACTGAGCCACCTCTCCAGTCCTCTACCATGTGTGTTGGTTTCAGAGATTACAATATATTTTCTATTCCATCAGCAATTCTGTATTAACATATTTTTATGGTTCAGAGACTGATCTATGACAGCCAGACATTCAGTTTTGAATGAGTGCGTTTACTAAGTATACAGCAAGCCAAAGCAAAAATAGCAATAGCAGACAGACAGGTAGACAGACAGACAAACACTGGGTGCTCAAAACATCCAACAAAAATTGACTAGGGAAGTCCCATTGAGGTGGCCAGCTGGAGTTCCCCATCAAGAATCCCAGACAGCAGAGTGTCCCTTTAGGTAAGTCTTCCAAATAAAAGAACAAATAACAGCAGACAGAGATGACATCATCTAATTGGGCGCTCCTAACACCCAGCAAAAATCAAGTGGGAAAGTTGAGGCGGTTGGCTGGAGTTCCCGATTGAGCATTCTCTACATGGCTGAGCTTCCCATGGCCAAACTTCCAGCTTCTCTCTTCCACTGCAGGGGGTTTACATCCTGGGATGAACAGTAGTAATCTCTGCTGAAATGGGCTGTTCTCAAGGGCACAGTGTTAATTTGCTTGGGCTGTTTTGGTGTTCTCATCCCTCCTTGTCACAGAGTCGGGGGACAGCCCAGCCTAGACAAGGGGCCTTAGGGGTCACTATGAGACAGACATGCTTGAGTCTAAAGTGTCTTTGGGAGAATGCTGCTTTTAGAGCCAGCTTATTGAGCTCAAACAGTACATGACAGTTTACCAATATCATGTATATTACAATACAGCAGAGCCAGTCATCAAGGAGGTATGCCTCCCCAGACCATGTAGACGAAGAAACCCACCCTGGAATCCTTCCAAAGATGCTCTGCTTTCAGGCAGCTCAGCCTTGGTTGTATGTTTTTACAGTGTCGCTGTCTGTTTATATAACACTATCAAAACAACTGGAAGAGGAGAAGGGTATATTTAGTTTTACAGGTCACAGTCCATCACTGAAGGAAGACAGGGGAGGAATCAGGGCAGGAACTGAAGCAGAGTCCATGGAGGAACCCTGCTTACTGGCTTACCTCCCCTGGCTTACTCAGCTACCTTTCTTACACAGCCCAGGCTCACCTGTCTAGTGATGGCACTGTCCAGAGTGGGCTGGGCCCTCTATATTAGCCAGGGTACTCTAAAGAACACACATCAGCAAAATCTGAAAGTACCTACTATCCTTATCTAAGGGACACTATTTACACTATATAGTATATGAGAAGATGGAGTATATTATATATCATTATGATTATATGAGTATAATTATTAGTATTTATTTAGGATT